>CAJGYO010000649.1:0-147331 GCA_904845875.1 Miscanthus lutarioriparius | reverse complement strand
AGACCATCGTCGACGAAGCGATCGCAATGCTCCTCCAGACACGCCGAACGGACCCCAAGGACTCTCTCCTCCTCCTCCTCCTCCTCCTCCCTCCTTCTCCCTTCTTCTCCCCGGCGCTCTCTTCCGCTGTCCTTGACAACTGCTCGAGTGCAGAAAGGGCGAACGCAGGCAGGCAAGGTAAGGAGGGACGCGACAAGGCTCGTCACCTATTTATGAGAGAGGGAAGGGCATGAAACGGATGAGCGATGAAACTAGGGAAATTTCCCTCAGATCTAGCGCAGTTAATCCGGATCCAAGGTGTCACTACTCGCGCCCACCGAGGGTAGCCTGGCATACTCCACCCCTCCTTCCAAACGAAAAGGATGCGCGAGGAACGCCCAAAAAGACAGGGAAACCCCTGATCACCCTCTTGCTCCGTGCAGAGGCTCGGGGGCTCTTCCTGCAAACAAGCCAAGACCCAGCGACCCGAACTCACACTCAGGGGCTCGGCGAACGCGATAAAACCCCTCACTCAAACAGCAAAAAAGCCCCTAGAGGAGTGAATCCACTCCTCCAGGGCCTTGGGGGGCACACCCGGTGTGTGCGCTGGCGCGCACCCACCGAGGCCTCGAACATAAAACACAATCCCGACGGGAGCTACTGCGAGCTAAGTCTCGTCAAAACCTCAAGGAGAGTGCTCGCTCTCCCCCTGAGGCTTGGGGGCTACTGTCGGATACCATAAAAAGGGGTACCCTAAGTAAGAACCAAAAAAAAATTCTTAGACCATGTAAATATCGAAGCCAAGAGACAACCCCGAGGCCTCGGCCGATTCTCCGATTCACCCGAGGCCCACGCCGCAAGGCCTCGGACGAGGTACCAACTCTCTACCTCGACCGAGGCCCCTCCCGAAAGGCCTCGGACGAGGTACCGATTCTCCGTCTCGCTCGAGGCTGGCTCGGCATCAGCCCCGCCGCAGCTTTGACCTGCCCCCTCGTCCTCTTCGTCCGCTCTCGGCATCCCGACCCCGACATGAAAACATTCGCGAGTGGGGTCATAGGTGCCTTCGTCGTCGGAGTCGGGGTAGCCGAAGCAGTAGTCGCTCGCAGCCAAGAACTGGCGCAAAGCCCCAGGGTTGTGGAGTCCGGAAAAATCCACCCCGGGCCATGCCTCGTCCTCGTCCGAGAAGTCGGAGTGGGTGCTCAGGTCGAGAGCGAAGCGCTGGCGGCGTTCCGAGGGGTGCTCGTGAGCGACAGAGTAAGCGTGGGCGTACGAGGCGGCGGCATTTCTCAACCCAAAAGGGTATGGGGACGGTGCCATCTCCAGATTCTGCCCCGCCGGAATCGGCTCTTCAGGGAGTGGTGGAGCGGAGCTTGACGACTGGGCATCGCCGCGTGCCACAGGCAAGTTTCCTTTGTCCAAGCTCAGGCTAGATAGGTCCCCAGCCAGGGACCCTGTGCCAACAGCTGGTCGTAGGATATCGGCGGGGGGTGGCGTGTTGCCCCGGATTCGTGTAGCGTCGGGGTGGCCTTGTTCATGCCGTGCTTGGCGAGTGCGGCGAGAACGGCCGCTCGGACGCCGCCCGCACCTGGGCTGCCGGGGCGTAACTTCATCATTGGTTGGTGGGGCTCGAGGAGGGAGGAGCACCAAGTCGTACTCATGTCCTCGAGACATGAACTCTAGGCTCCCGAACCAAACCACGGTGCCGAGACGCAATGGTCGTACGTGGTCTGCCATCCGGAACCTGCTGGGATGACGATACCGACACGCAGCGCCCCTACCTGGCGCGCCAACTGTCGGTGTTTCGGACCGGGGGGTCCTCAACCAACCAGTGAATTTGTTCTGCGTGCTCCCAATTCCGGATGGTGATGCAAAGAGACACAAGGTTTATGCTGGTTCAGGCAATCGAGGCCCTACGTCCAGTCTGAGAGATCAATCTTGTATTCCTTGCACCGAGGTGCTCGTAGTAGGGGGTTACAAGCTAAAGGAGAGAAGGAGCTGGTCCTAAGTCTCGGCGGGGTGTCGTGCGGTCCGCTTGAGACGTTGCTCTCAGGCGGCCCGAGCGTGCGCGTGTGTGTCTTCCTTTTTCCCTAAAACAACCCAGGCCCTCTCCTTTTATAGCATGAAGGGAGGACTTGGGCGGTACATGAGCTGACTATACGGCGTCGTGTGAATAGAGGCGGCGTGTCCAGGCCCTGTAGCCTGTTCCTGTGGCAGCGTGGCCGTCGGAGTGGTCCATCCTTGGAGTACGGGGGCGGCGTGGTCATCCCATCAGGTCCGGTGCGTCGTGGGAGCCCCAGGAATGCCTCGGAGTGGATGCGGTGGCGAACGTGCAAGCCACTGTGGATGGACTGTGCGTGATGCCGAGGCTTGGTCGATGCCGAGGCTGGCACTGCGGTGGGGGGATCTCGGCAGGCATGTACCCCAAGATCGCCGAGGCCCCGGTGTACAGTGCCGAGGCCTTGAGCGGGCGGCCGATCATGGATACAGCGTTTGGACACAGGGGTCGGTAATCCCCGTCGTACCCTTTCCCAGCCGGTATGGTGCTGATCGTGGACATAGTGGTAGGGCACAGTGGTCGGTAATCTCCGTCGCGTCCTTTCCCAGCCGGTATAGTGCTGATCGTGGACATAGTGGTAGGACACAGTGGCCTGTCTCGGCCGGTATGGCACTGATGTGACCTCGGGTCGCATCGGCCATCCTGTGGCGTTGAGCCACCGTCCGGCTGAGATTGCGGGAGTGGTTGAAGCATTAATGAGACATGACGAGTTGTTGGGAGGGTCGGCCGAGGCGGGGGGCAACGGACCGTGGACGAGCCGGCCTCGCGTGATACGGAGAATGAGGCCTCACGCGATACGGAGAGTGAGGCTTCTCCCGATGCCTTCCCTGGATAGCCTCGGGCGAGACGGAGACGGTGTCCCCTGCCGAGGCTCGGCGCCCCCTGCCGAGGCCTATCCTGGGGAGCCTCGCGCGAGGCGGAGTTCGTTCCGAGACCTCCTGCTCGAGGCCCGAGGCGAGGTGGAGGAGGGCTCGGTCGTGGCAGGTGAGGGGCCCACGGCTTACCTTCTAGCTTTGTTTTGATGTTTGCTTGGGGTACCCCATTCTAAGGTACCCGACAGTAGCCCTCGAGCCTCGGGGTGAGTGCGTGCACTCTCCCTGAGGGTTCGTCGAGGCTGGGTTTATGCCTGCTCCGTAGGAATTGGTTCGTTTTCTGAGGTTCCGGTGGGTGCGCGCGAGTGCACCCGCCGGGTGTAGCCCCCGAGCCCCTGGAGGAGTGAAGTTACACCTCCAGGGGCTTTCTCTACTTTCGTGTTTGAGTGATCAGTTCTTATTGCATTTGCCGAGCCCATAAGCGCAAGTTCGGGTTGCGGGGGTCTCGACGAGGTTGCAAAAAGAGGCCCTCTAGCCTCAGCATGGAGCGAGAGGTTCGTCAGGGGTCCCCCTAACGTTGGGTATGTCCCTCACGCTGCCTTTCGCTCAGAAGGAGGGGTGGGATGTGCCATGCTACCATCGATGGGCGCGAGCGTGGACACTTCTGGTGAGCTGTTATCGGGTAGTCCGAGTGGAGGCCCGAGCCCCGTTCGCTAGGGGACGGCTAGCGGTCCAGAGACGCACTCTAAAAGTACCGGAGGATTTCTCTAGTGGGTGCTAAGGCCGTTCGCTGGGCCTCGGTGGCTCGGTGCCTCCCTACGGTGGGATCCCATTCGGATACTTTCCTGTCGGTCTCGGACACGACTTAGGATGCCCCGAGCGATTGTTCGTTCGGGCCTAGGCCATTCGTAGGCTCGCCCCGAAGTCATCCCTGACTCTATTGCCCTGGGGCGGCTGTCGAAACCTCTTGGAGGCCCAGCCTTCGAACCCCTGGACCATAACGGGCTCGGTGCCCTTTATCGTGTTTTTGTCTTGGTTTTTGGGTGCAAGAGGAGCCCCCGAGCCTCCGCTTTGGGGCAAGAGGGGGGTCGGGGTCTCTCTGACTTTTTCATTCACCCCTCACATATCCTTATCGTTCGAGACGGAGGGAGTCGCTTCACGAGCCCATTCTGGTCTCTTGGCAAGATCGCAGGAAGAGCCCCTAGCCTCTGCTTGAGAGCGAGAGGGCCGTCGAGTTCCCCGACTTTTATACGCCCCTCGGCGTGTGAGGGAGTTTGTTTGCTTGAGCCCATTCTGGTCTCGGCAAGGTCGCAGAAGAGCCACTAGCCTCTGCTTGAGAGCGAGAGGGCCGTCGGGAGTTCCCCTGACTTTTTATACGCCCTCGCGCGTGAGGGTTTGTTTGCCGAGGCCCCTTTGGGCGCGAGCCCGGTCGTGGGGTCTCGGCGTATTTGCAGGAGGAGCCCCTAGCCTCATAGGCGAGAGAAGGCCGTCGGGGATCCCCGACTTTTTATGCAACCCTCGCGCTTCCTTTTCGCTCGGAAGGAGGGGTGGAATGTGCCTCGCTACCCTCGATGGGCACGAGCGGTGGCACTTCCGGTGAGCTGTTATCGGGTAGTCCGAGTGGAGGCCCAAACCCCATTCGCTAGGGGACGGCTAGCGGTCCAGAGACACACTCCAAGAGTACCAGAGGATTTCTCTAGTGGGTGCAGAGGCCGTTCGTTGGGCCTCGGTGGCTCGGTGCCTCCCCTCACGGTGGGATCCCATTCGGATACTTTCTGCCGGTCTCGGACACGACTTTGGGCGTCCCAAGCGTTTATTGCTTGGGTCTCGGCCCGAATAGGCTCACCCATGATCGCCCCGACTCTGTTATCCTCAGGGCAATGTCGAAACCCTTTTGGGGTCCAAATTTGAACCCCTCGGATCATAATAGGCTTAGAGCCCGTTCCTTCCTATGAAAGGAACAGCCGCGAAATATTTTCCCTATTGGCTCGGCCATGAGTGGCGCGCTTTTGAGGCGCTTTTAT
This sequence comes from Miscanthus lutarioriparius, assembly GCA_904845875.1. Taxonomy (NCBI): domain Eukaryota; kingdom Viridiplantae; phylum Streptophyta; class Magnoliopsida; order Poales; family Poaceae; genus Miscanthus; species Miscanthus lutarioriparius. Next base: position 142,460 of record CAJGYO010000649.1, on the reverse strand, counting down.
TGGGAGTCAAAATGGTACTGCTGCCGTAGTGGCGAGCGTGGCGTGGTGGATGGGATCGTGAACGTCCCGCATTTAATGCGGGAGACGGGGTGCCGTGGTCGGCGAAATCGGCTCGTGGTTAACCACGCCCGGATTGGGGGAAATCTCCCGATTTCATCGCCATTGCTTTACGCCTCCTCCATATAAATACTGAGTTTTGCCCTCCTCGTCTTACCTTGCTTGCTCAGATTACTCCGCCCCACGAGCCGTCGCTAGAGCAGCGAGTGTCGAGAAGGAGAGGAGGAAGAGCGAGCCTAGGGAGGAAGCGAGAAAAAGGTGAGAGCGTGGGAGGGAGAGAAAAGACTCACCACCGCACCTGATTCCCCCAGCGCACCCATGGCCGGTGATATCGTTGTCGTCGAGGCGGACCCCTAGGATCCATCGGACATCACCGAGGAGATGCTCTAGTCACTTGTCGACGGTGGGCTCCTCCGCCCGGTGACTGACTCCACCAGGCCGGAATGGATTGCTCCGTACGGCGAGCCGGAGCCGAGGCCTCGCGACGGCTATGTCGTAAGCTTCGTCTCCTTCCACGAGCGTGGCCTCGGCGTCCCGGCGGACCGGTTCATGCGGGCGCTTACGCACTACTATGGCGTGGAGCTCCACAATTTTAATCCCAACTCCGTTGCTCAGGCGGCTATCTTTGTTGCCGTCTGCGAGGGGTATTTAGGGATCGCGCCCCATTGGGAGTTGTGGCTCCATCTGTTCCGGGCGGGGCATACTACAAAGCCGTCGGGCACGTCGGGGAAGAGGAAGGCGACGAGGGCCGGAGGCTGCACTCTCCAAGTGCGTCAGGACCGCCTGCACCTCTACATCCCGGCCCAACTCGCGTCCTCCAACCGCCGGTGGTACACAAGTTGGTTTTATCTCCGTAACGATGACGGAGGGCTTCCCCCCTACACCGGGCGGATTGTGGGGAGTTGCCCGGAGAAGTGGAAGTGGGGCGTCCTGAAGGTCGACCAGCCCAAGCTGGAGCCGCTCCTGGAGGGGCTGGCGAGGCTGCGGGGCCACGGCCTCACCGCGGCTGTGGTTGTGGCCGCGTTCCACCACCGGAGGGTGCTGCCGCTGATGGCTCGGCGGCGGCGGCTGTTCGAGATGAGGCCGAGTGAGCCCATTGAGGGCACCCGGATGTCCTCTTCCGCCCTTTCCGAGGAGGAGATTCTTCGTCGGGTGGGGGAGACGGTAGAGGCGAAGGTGAGGGGCGGCAACTTGACCCCTATCGCGATGCGGCCGTCGTGGGGGTTCCTCTCGCTGGTAAGTCGTGCGCCGCTGTAGCCCCCGACACTCCTCAGTCTCCTCCTACCCCTTGTTCCCTTACATGTGTTTGTCATTCCTTTAGGGGATGAGGGACGTGCGCTCCTCTCCACCGCCCATTCTCGAGGGCGCGCGAGCGGCGGGCGGTCAACCGCGTGCACGCCGATCTGCGAGAGAGGCGAAAGGGCGCTAAAGCGGCGAAGCGCACGAAGCACATCCTCCTGCGGAGGCTGGATAAGCGCCGCCGCCAACAACGGAAGGACGGTCTTCCATTGGAGGAATCCCGTCGACGCCGTTGTTGACGGAGGCCTCGGACGGGGCGAGAAGGTCGAGGAGGCGAGCTCCCCGACCACACCTTCCCGATGTCGTGGAGGTGGCGCCCGGGGTGTCGGTAAAGCATCCGGCACCCCGGAAGGGAGGAGAAGCGAACCCGGGCCGGGCGGTTGCCCGCCCGGGGCCGAGGCCGACATGCCCGAGGCGCGGCGTTAGGCAACGCGCCGTCGGCCCGTAGGCTCGGCGGTCATGGTGGAGCGGGTGGCGGCGGAGGCGACGCCGCCGCCCCTGAGAGATCGAGGGGCGCCGGGTCCGCCAAGACCGTCCGGCGTCGATGGATCGGAGGCGACGCCTCTGCCGCCGCCTCCGCCCGCCGGTGAGGCATGCCGTGGCGGCGGGGGCCGCCCGATCAAGGCAAGTGTATTCTTAGCAGGTCGTGGTGTTTTTCGATCGCTTTTTTAGTTTTGCGCCGACCACAGGGGTTAATTTTCCTTAGTCGGAAGCGGCTGCGGACGACCTCCCTTAAGCGCCCTTAAGGCGCTCAAGGCGAGGCAGCTCCTCTCCACACACCGGGTGGCGGAGGCACGAGCCGCTATCCAATGCGGCGCGGCGTCGGCGAGGGTTGACCCAACGGGGCCGGCCGCCCAAGGAGGGGCTGCCGAGGCGGCCCCTACACAGACGATGGAGGGAGTGCTTCCGCCTCGTGGGGGCGAGGCTCATGAGTCGGATGGGGCCGGCATGCCCTTTGTTGTTGAGGCCCCCGGGGTCTCCGAGGCTGAGGCGACGGAGGCCACGGCGCCACATGACCGCCGAGACCCGGTGGTGGCCGTGGTCGGCGCCTCCTCGTCTGCCGAGGCCACGATGGCGGAGGCCGAGACCACGAGACCGCCGAGGCCGTAATTGCAGAGGCCGGAGCCCCCGAGGTCACCAAGACCGTCGTGATGGTGACGAGGCCGTCTGTGCAGGAGGTGGAGATGCAGGCGGCGGCTGCCTCGGTGGTGCCCTTGGTTCAGGGCCCGCCATTGGTCCATCCGATCCCCTCCGACGATACTTCCCGGGCGCGGGAGGTGGTCGACGCCGAGGAGACCAATGTCGTGGAGCAGCCAGCGCCGCTCTTGGATGAGGGAGGCTCGGCCCTCGTGCGGGTCCGGCCCGAGCCTCGCGGGTGGGACCACCCACGGGTATTGTGGCGGAGCCGGGACGACCCTGAGGGGGAGCCTCTGCTCGCCCTTGAGGACGCGGCTGAGGGTGGGCGCTGGAACACCTTCGAGCAGTATCGCCAGCTGGCGGAGCGGTCGCTACGGACGGCGCTATCTGTGGTGGCCGACGAACTGCCCGGAGTCGCCCAGGTTCGTGCCTTTCTTTCTCGTGCGATGTTTACCTTCCTGACTTTGTTGCGACCAATGACCTTTGCTCTGCCTTCCCAGGAGCTCAAGACCCGGTCGCTTGGGAAGTCGGTGTTTCTCCGGCGGGAGAGGGGCGTCTGGGACCAGCTTCACCGGCAGAAGGGCCTTCTTGCCAATGCTAACGAGCTTCTGTCGGCAAGAAGCGCGGAGGTCGAGGACCTCCGCCTTCGCTGTGCCGATGCGAAGGTCGAGGCGGCCGGGGTCCAGGCGCAGCTCGCCCCTTTAGCGGCATGGGTTAGGGAGCCGGAGGAGGAGCTTACCCGCAGTGGTCACGTGATCGAGATGCCTTCCGTCCCGGGCCAAGAGGTGACGGCCTCAGTGGGAGGCCCTCGCCAGGCAGGGGCAGGCGGAGGAGCGACTGCCCTGGGTGACCAAAGGCGCTCAAACGAGGCCCTTGTTACGGTTGAGGCCTCGCAGATCGAGGCTGTGGTTTTGAAGGGGGCGGTTGAGGGTGAGTTCTAGTCCCCTTGTTTTGTTTCCTTTCCCTTATGTTTGCTCCCTGACTTCCTTGTCTGACGCAGAGCTAGGGAGGGAAGCCTCTAGGGCGGCCGAGGCTTCTAGGTTCGAGGCCCAACGGTTGAGGGAGAAGGCCGAGGCCTGTCAGGCCGAGACCCGTCGCTAGGAGCAGAAGGCCAAGGGTGAGCTCCGTGGGCTTCCATCCCCAACTTAGGTTGTCCTTTCTCTCGCTTGACTTCATTCCGTTTTCCGCGGTGTAGAGTCGGAGGCGGAGATCCTTCGGGCCACCGAGGCTTCAGTATGGTCAGTGCAAAGCGGTGCTCGAGGCCGAGATCGGGGAGCACGAGGCGCCTGAAGCGTCTTGCCCTTTCCGCTTCATGAGGCCTTGGAAGTCGAGGGGTTCAATCAGCAGCTCCCTTGGGAGCCGCCTCATTGCGTTGAGCGACCAGGATCTGCGCGGCTCCCGAGGGGCACTGCACACGGGTGTCAAGCGGGCGCGGCATCATCTCTCTCTCTACTACCTCGGCGTCGACCTCCCGGCCATTAGTGATGGCTATGTTCGCTTGATGATGACGAGGAGGCTGATCTGCGGCGGGCGAAGGGCGATGGAGGCGGCGAGAGGCCCTGTGCGGCATCGGCGACTCTCTTCAAGAGGAGGTGGTTCCTCCCCTACCGTCCGCCCGTGCCTGAAGGCCTTGAGCCTTGATCTGGGCCCCCGGGCTATGTAAAAATAGAATAGGGGTTATTTTTTGTATCGTGGCGCTTGTGGCCGTCGAGGCCTTTACTTTTGAAGTACTTGTATTTCCTAGTTGTTTTTCTTATATTTCCGAGCCTCTCGCCTCTCATGCCTCTGATTGGATTTCGTTTGCAAAACACCCCTTGGGGCCTAAGCCGTCCCTTGAGCGAGAGGTAGTGAGGAGTGCGCAGTCTTGAGAGGCATGGGCCGCCTCGCGACTCTACCGGCCTCTCGCTTAGGAAGCAGCACCTTGGTCCAGGGGTTTTACAACTAATTCGTCAGAGCCTGCTAGGGACTTGGCATAGGATTTTTTGCAAAAAACAACTGGAGAACGGCGCATGGGACCTAGGGGACGCCTAGGGAGGGGTCCCCTATCTAGCCCCCGAGGGAGACTTGGTTCTGCGAGGCGTAACCGAGTTTCCTTGCCGTGTTACTGCGTTGCCGAGGCCCACGATGGGCTCGGGGGGTTTCTCAAAAAATTAGACCAACTAAAGAGCGCTTTTTAATTGTATTTCGAGAAACGACATATACAATGCTTGGAAATTTAGGGATAAAAGCAACGTAGCTGTTCTATGTTCCAAGCGTTGGTGAAGACTTCGCCCTTCTCTTTAGGGCCGGGCATCTTGAGCTTGAGGTAGGTATAGTTGGGCACTGCCATAAACTTGGCGTAGCACGGCCGCCCCAGAATGGCGTGGTAGGCTCCCCCGAATCCGACTACCTCGAAGGTTAGGACTTCCTTGCGGTAGTTGGAGAGGGTGCCGAAGCAGACAAGAAGGTCGATGTGCCCGAGGGGTCGCGTGCGCCTCCCTGGCACGATGCCGTGGAAGGGTGCGACATCGCCTCGGAGCCTCGACCGATCAATTTCCAAGAGCTCTAGGGTGTTGGCGTAGAGGATGTTGAGGCCGCTGCCTCCGTCCATCAACACCTTGGAGAGTCGGGTGTTGCCGATGATCGGGTCGACAACCAGTGGGTACTGCCCGGGATTCAAAACATGGTCAGGGTGGTCATCTCGATCGAAGGTGATCACCTCTTGAGACCAGTCAAGGTACTGGGGTGGCTACCTTGACCGAGAAGACTTCTCGGCGTTCCTCTTTTATCGCCTCCACGCCCGAAGGCACGCCGAGGGCCCGCCAAGATCATGAAGGCGTTGCGTACTTCGGGGAACCCGTCGTCCTTGTCCTCGTCCCGGTCGTCGGCGCCCTTCTGCTTGGCGTCGTCGTCGGGGAGCCCGAGCCTGGCGTAGTAACGTCGTAGCATAGTGCAATCCTCGAGGGCGTGCTTGACCGGGCCTTGGTGATAAGGGCATGGTTTCTTGAGCATGTCGTCGAAAGGCCTAGGGCCTTTGGGGCCTTGGGGATTCTTGCGTTCTACGGCCCCGACCAGATCAACCCCCATGACCTCCTGCTTCTCTAGGTGCCCCTTTTCCTTTCTCTTAGGGAGGTGGGAGGCCGAGGCATCGGGGGCCTCGGCCCTCTGGTTTCCCTTGGCGTCGCTGTCGGGGAAGATGGCACCGACGGCCTCCTCGCCCGAGGCGAAGTTGGTGGCGATGTCGAGGAGCGCAGCAGCGGTGCGTGGCACGTTCCGACCTAGCTCCGCAGACCAGTCCCCAGGGTGGTGCGAGAGGAAAGCTGGACGATCTCCGAAGTCACCGACGCCGGGCAGCTCGGTGCACCGCTTGGAGAAGCGCCGGATGAAACCTCGGAGAGACTACGCCTAGTTTCGGCGGCAATTCTTAAGGTCCCAGGAGTTTCGGACGACGTCGTGCGTTCTGAAAATTCCCAACGAAGACCCTAACCAAGTCGCGCCAGTCGTGGATCTATGAGGGAGGGAGGTGCTCGAGCCAGGCTCGCGTCGAGTCTAACAAGAGCAAAGGGAGGTTACGGATGATGAGCAGGTCATCGTCCGCGCCACCTAGTGGCGAATAGCCAAGCGGTAGTCGGCAAGCCGAGTTCGGGTTGGTCTCACCGCAGATTTTCACGAGGGTTGGTGGTTGCAAAACGGGTCGGGAACTTGGCGACACGGATAGCTCTGCTGAAGACTCGAGGGCCAGGTGGCTCAGGAGAAGGGCTACGGTCTTCCTCGCTGTCGTAGCGGCTACCTCGGTGCACATGGTAGCCTTGGGCGGGCCCGTCACCGTCGTGGCGTCGTCGTCGGCCGGCCGACTACCTCGTGGTCTCCCCCCCTCGTGTCGATTGTCGAGGCGGGTCAAGGAGCATGGGGACCCTGTGAGCTATCGGTGCTCGAGCAGGTTCGGGACGAGCCGAGAATTCCTCTGTCTGTCGAGGTGGTGCCGCTGGTAGGTTCGAGACGCCCAGTCTTGCCGGGAGGCGAACTCTCGGCTTGCTGAACCGCGGTGGTCTCTAGGAGGTCTCGGAGTTCGCCGCGGACCCGCCGCCCCTTCGTGGTAGAAGGCTCGGGCGTTGTGCGAACCAGTATCACCGCAGCCGCGACGTTCTGGCTAGCGCGATTGAAGATCGGGGGTTGCTCGCTCCCTTTGTTGTTATGGATGCGGTGATGCACGTCGAGGGCCCTCCGTCGGGCTCCCCCGCCTTCGCCGCGACCTCGCTGTTCCTGTTCGAGAGAGTCTCGAAGCTGCTGCAGAAGGAGTTGGTCTTGCTCGACCTTGGCTTGGAGCTCACGGAGCTGTTCTAGGTCTGGGCGCTGAGGTCGCGCAAGAGCGACATTCTCATTTCGTGCGGCCGGCAGGACGGCGCGTGGAGGTGTAGCGACGCCCGCGCCGGGGCGGAGCGGGGAACGGCTACCTGCCCCCTCGTCCTCTTCATCCGCTCTCGGCATCCTGACCCCGACATGAAAACATTCGCGAGTGGGGTCGTAGGTGCCTTCGTCGTCGGAGTCGGGGTAGCCGAAGCAGTAGTCGCTCGCAGCCAAGAACTGGCGCAAAGCCCCAGGGTTGTGGAGTCCGGAAAAATCCACCCCGGGCCATGCCTCGTCCTCGTCCGAGAAGTCGGAGTGGGTGCTCAGGTCGAGAGCGAAGCGCTGGCGGTGTTCCGAGGGGTGCTCGTGAGCGACAGAGTAAGCGTGGGCGTACGAGGCGGCGGCATTTCTCAACCCAAAAGGGTATGGGGACGGTGCCGTCTCTAGATTCTGCCCTGCCGGAATCGGCTCTTCAGGGAGTGGTGGAGCGGAGCTTGACGACTGGGCATCGCCGCGTGCCACAGGCAAGTTTCCTTTGTCCAAGCTCGAGGCTAGACAGTCCCCACCCGAGGACCCCAATGCAACAACCGGGTCGTAGGATATCGGCGGGGGTGGCGTGTTGCCCGGATTCGTGTAGCATCGGGGGTGGCCTTGTTCGTGCTGCGCTTTGGCGAGTCTGGCGAGAATGGCCGCCCGGACGCCGCCCGCGCCTGGGCTGCCAGGGCGTAACTTCATCGTTGGTTGGTGGGGCTCGAGGAGGGAGGAGCACCAAGTCGTACTCATGTCCTCGAGACATGAACTCTAGGCTCCCGAACCAAACCATGGTGCCGAGACGCAATGGTCGTACGTGGTCTGCCATCCGGAACCTGCTGGGATGACGATACCGACACGCAGCGCCCCTACCTGGCGCGCCAACTGTCGGTGTTTCGGACCGGGGCGTCCTCAACCAACCAGTGAATTTGTTCTGCATGCTTCCAATTCCGGATGGTGATGCAAAGAGACACAAGGTTTATGCTGGTTTAGGCAATCGAGGCCCTACGTCCAGTCTGAGAGATCGATCTTGTATTCCTTGCACCAAGGTGCTCGTAGTAGGGGGTTACAAGCTAAAGGAGAGAAGGAGCTGGTCCTAAGTCTCGGCGGGGTGTCGTGCGGTCCGCTTGAGACGTTGCTCTCAGGCGGCCGGAGCGTGCGCGTGTGTGTCTTCCTTTTTCCCTAAAACAACCCAGGCCCTCTCCTTTTATAGCATGAAGGGAGGACTTGGGCGGTACATGAGCTGACTATATGGTGTCGTGTGTGATATAGGCGCGTGTCGTGCCCCGTAGCCTGTTCTCGTTCTCGTGGCGGCATGCCGTCGGAGTGGTCCATCCTTGGAGTACGGGGGCGGCGTGGTCATCCCATCAGGTCCTGTGCGTCGTGGGAGCCCCGGAATGCCTCGGAGTGGATGCGGTGGCGAACGTGCAAGCCACTGTGGACGGACTGTGCGTGATGCCGAGGCTTGGTCGATGCCGAGGCTGGCACTGCGGTGGGGGGATCTCGGTAGGCATGTACCCCAAGATTGCCGAGGCCCCGGTGTACAGTGCCGAGGCCTTGAGCGGGCGGCCAATCATGGATATAGCGTTTGGACACAGGGGTCGGTAATCCCCGTCGTACCCTTTCCCAACCGGTATGGTGCTGATCGTGGACATAGTGGTAGGGCACAGTGGTCGGTAATCTCCGTCGCGTCCTTTCCCAGCCGGTATAGTGCTGATCGTGGACACAGTGGTAGGACACAGTGGCCTGTCCCGGCCGGTATGGCGCTGATGCGACCTCGGGTCGCGTCGGCCATCCTGTGGCGTTGAGCCACCGTCCGGCTGAGATTGCGGGAGTGGTTGAAGCATTAATGAGACATGACGAGTTGTTGGGAGGGTCGGCCGAGGCGGGGGGCGATGGACCGTGGACGAGCTGGCCTCGCGCGATACGGAGAATGAGGCCTCGCGCGATATGGAGAGTGAGGCTTCTGCCGATGCCTTCCCTGGATAGCCTCGGGCGAGACGGAGACGGCGTCCCCTGCCGAGGCTCGGCGCCCCCTGCCGAGGCCTATCCTGGGGAGCCTCGCGCGAGGCGGAGTTCGTTCTGAGACCTCCTGCTCGAGGCCCGAGGCGAGGTGGAGGAGGGCTCGGTCGTGGCAGGTGAGGGGCCCACGGCTTACCTTCTAGCTTTGTTTTGATGTTTGCTTGGGGTACCCCGTTCTAAGGTACCCGACACACACGAACGCACTCAGACATGCACTAAGGCACTCACAGAGACTTAGCTCAGACACACATGCGCAAGCAACGAACAACACTCTGTAATACACACGCTCCCTCACTGTAAGAGATCAACATCTCAAGCAACCCACACCGCTCCACGCAGAGACCTGGGATTACCTCCCTCTCTCGCCCTGCTTGTAAACCCCTACTACAAGCACCTCGGTGCAAGGAATACAAGATCGCTCTCTCAGACTGGACGTAGGGCACTTATTGTCTGAACCAGTATAAACCTTATGTCTCTTTGCATCACCATCCGGGATTAGGGACACGCAGTATATTTTTCACTAGTCGGTTGAGGGCCCCTGGTCCAAAACACCGACACTACCATAAAAAATTCATAGCAATTTGAATAAAGAAACTAACTCTATTAATTATTTGTAGAAAACTTTAGAGAAATCTAGATCCACATTATGTTCTTTACAAAATTTCAACCATTTTAGATAAATAATAAATTCACAGGAAAATAGAAAAACGTCGTCGGGCCGAATTCGGCCCAGTAAGGCCTAGGTCCGGCGATGTACAGGCTCGAGCGGGAGGCAGGCCGGCCCATTTAAAAGGCCTAGACTGCAGGTTGATTTCGGTAAAGTTTGAGGGCTTATTTCAAAAAAAAACCTGAGAGGAGGCCTGGACTGCGGGTTGATTCGACTAAAGTTTGAGGGTTTTTTGCAAAAAGACTGGGGCTCGTACGATCTGGGTCGTCCGCCCGGCTGATCCGATGGCCGAGAAAAGCGGGCGACGTGGCCACGCTGCATGTCCCTCTTTTGGTAGCAGGATTCATAGTAAGAGATGTTAGATATTTAGGAACAATCATTGTATAGATAAATGCTGTATTACAGCGAAGCAAAAAAATTCAAAGACAGTTCCTGTTCTCTGCTTCGCAAGCATTCAGCATTGTGATTTAGCATAAGAAAATGCAGTTCATTTCCTTGTGTTGGATCAATTAGTAAGGCCATTTCTTTTTGTACTATCCTTGAAGATTATGTGTTCACATCACTGAATCTGAATTGCCAGCAGTAAGCCTATTTTTGTGACGTAAATTATGAATTGACATTGCACTTCGGCCTCTCAGTTTGAATATACTAATAGCCTATCAGAAGAGTAAATATGAGGCAAAAAGTTGGTACAAATTACTAGTTTCGAAGCTATTCCAGTATGTTACTTTAACACATCCTTTTTTTGCCTCATTCCAACTGCATAAAAAAATATGTTAGGTGGCTAAATGCTTAGCATATTCAAATGACGTGAGGCATATACAGTAAACAGGGAAAACCCAATTCATTGTTATGACATGTTTATAATGCTCGGTACATACAGAAGGGATGCGGCATCAATAACATATTGTTAAGTGCAAATTCTAAAAAAAATAGTTCTTTATTTCCTACCTTTTTGAGAGGTATAATCTTGCATATTATCACATATGACATCCAGGAGCTGTAGAACAAGCTCACTGAGCCTGCACCGTACATAGAACCAAGCATATAAATACAAAAGTAAGCAATGAAATATGTGTATATCGATGCTTGTGAAGAACTAAAGATGGACTGGTCTCCTTGTGGAATGTTAATTAAGGGATAATTCCAATAAATATTTGTCGAGTAAATATGTATGTGGCATGCTATTTTTTTACCTGTAATCACTGTCATTCGCCTCCTTCTGACCTTTACAATTTAAGCGGCTGTGCAAGGCCAAGTGATTTGTCGGCGTCTCTTGCATTAGAGGATTCAGAAACACCCAAAAATTTTTGGAATGATGCCAACATCAAGAAACTAATATAATAATATGCTGCTAAGATTATGGAATGTTTGCTCTGTGAATTGGGAAAAGAATTCGTATCGACAAAGATAGTAAAAATACTATTTAATCGAAATGAAACCGTAATCAGCATTGCGAAGAATGGCTGGAAACTCGGAATCACTAAATTAAAGGCAACTGAGAGAGAAGCTATTGATTTACTTACACTCGAAATTGCAATCTCTAGGTCTGCCTAGAAAGAAGATGAAGAGACACATCAAATTGTATAAAGTGCGCATCACAAATTGCTGGAACAAAATACAGCATATGAAAGACAAATCCTATTTGCCGACAATAGATAGGCGGTAAGAGGTAGTGGCCTATGTCACTGGAACTGAAAATTGAGTCTTCCAAACAAACCTTTGTATTTCCCACTACCTGAGTCCAGCATCTCGTTAATCCATTCAGGGTGAGGACAAACCAGCCTCTAGCAGTGGCAGTGGTAGGCAGGGGAGGCAGCATACTGCGTCCCAGCAGCAGCAGGGGCACCAAGCTAGGGAGGACCATGTTGAAGGACACGCTGGTGAGAATGGCGTCGGACGAGATACGTGGCGCAGGTCGAGGTCGTGGCGGCAGAAGCCTACAAACATGGGTAGGCAGTATTAGCAAGCATACTCCTTTTGGACATTTCATCGAGCACTGCAATGGCACAAAACAGCAAGGGCTGAGGAGAAGCAGTTGGGGACCATGGAGTGATGGAGAGGAAGGAGAACGCAGGGAAGAGACGATGGCAGGGCAGGCACAGGCGAAGACGAAGACGAACCCACGAAATCGACGGTGTGGTAGCGACCAGCGCACAGTGCCGCCTGCACCGTTGCGCCGCTAGGTCAGTGCTTGCCCGTGCGAAGCTTCGCGCACGCCGTGGAGGTCCGGCGGCGCGGGCTGCTGCGCCGCGACGCGCCGAGCCGGGGGAGGAGAGGAAGGGCGGGCGTTAGCGCCATGACGCTAGCCAACCTAGAGCGGACGCGCCGCCGACCGGAGGCAGCGCGGGCATGCAGGAGGCGAGGGCGCAAGGGAGAGAGCCAGGGAGAAGCGGAGGGGGCGGGCGGGCGTGGCGCCGTCGCCGTCGTGCAGCTCGCTGGCCAAGCGGGGGGGTGCAGCGGCGGTGGCTGGATGGCCGGTGCGGGGATGATTGGGCGAGGAACCTCTGGAAGGATCCGGGGACGACGGGAGCAGGTGGGCCTGGATCGAGGGTTGATTTCGGTTAAGTTCGAAGGCTTTTTAAAAAAAACTAAAAGGAGGCTGGACTGCGGGTTGATTCGATTAAAGTTCGAGGTTTTTTTTTGTAAAAAGACTAGGGCTCTCACGATCTGGGCCGTCCGCGTGGCCAATCCGATGGCCGAGAAAAGCGGGCGACGTGGCCACGCTGTCTGGCCCTCTTTTGGGTGCAGGATTCCTATAAGATGTATTTGGTTCGCTTTGTGTTTGTCTTTTTTCACTCGTTTGCAGGGGAGACGGAAGAACTCAGCGTCCACTTATACTTCGTTGACCCTTTGCACACGTTTTGATTCGAGCTAAGCACATTGCTAGTGCAAATTTAAGAGCCCTAAGCCCTTGTTAACTGACATGCCAACAAAACAAATCTGCTGTCCATATGTTCAGGCAATGAAACAATAGTCCTATCTAGTTTTCTGCGGTTTTTGCTCCTTGGTACAACAACTACAGTAGTCTGATAGGTGTTCTTCTGGCCACTATGTTGAGTTATATCACAGTGCTTACTGATCAAAGTAGGGGAGTTCAATTACCTATTCAAATGGAAACTACCACTGTGATGGGCAGTTCCCATATGGTGTTCACTTTTTATTGTGTAGATAATTTTGCAGCAGGTAGGTTTAAAATGGTTTCACATTTTCACAGTTTATTTTTTAATTTACGAACCTTTTTCATTTTAGTAACGATGTTACTTTTCTGAAACAATAGTCCTATCTTGTTATTTCTTTGACCTGTGACTGCTTGGCAAATTGAATGTTTGTTAGAAATTTGAACCTCATACTTATTTTTTCAGGTATGTGAAACAAATAGATTCAGTGAAGAATATGAGTGAGTGTGTTTTTTGTGTGTGTGTTCAGGTCTTACAACTCATAAGAGCAGTGGTAAAACGATATTTCCTTTGTTGTTACTAGCTAGATCCTACATTGCCTTTATGAGATTTGCATATAACACAAGGAGATGCTTATTTTTCATGTATTGATTTGGATCTTTTTATTCACATTTTTAGATACTGTGTTCCAGGTTTCAATGAATCTGCATATCTGTATATAAGGGTGAGCTGGGATTTTTTTTTTTACCTTGCTTTGATGATTTTCTCCTGGCTTTTGTAATGTTGATGCCTGTGTTTGGATCCCTGTTCGTGGTGACCCAATTGGATGCAATGGACCTGCATATTTTGGTGCCTGTGTTTTCAAAATTGTAATGTTTTTGTTCTATTAGTAATCTGTATCAAATTAGATGCTGATCTATGAAAAAAAAAAACAAATTTCAGATGAAGGTGCTTTTGGGGTGGACTGCTTTGATTGTTTACCTGCGTTGCATCTTGTTCTTTTGCTTCTGATCTGGCTGAATTTCAAGTTTAGTTTTACTTTTGCTTATCTTTCTTCCTCTGCTGCCGCCGCCGCGGCCATCTACGTTGCCACGTTTTTTTTTTGTTATATGGCGTCGGGTTGTTTCTTTCTTATCCTTTCAAGTATGCTTTATCTGTGTTGTCATTTGGCTGTTTTTTTCTTTTTATTATTTTCTGGAAGATAACGGATAACAAATGTAAAAATCTTCCATTTGTTACATGTTTTCTTTTTTTTATCATGATTGAAAATGTGGAAGACAACGAACAATAAAATCTTCCATGAGATATATAGTCAGTCCCGAAAATAAGGTAGGATGGAGACGGCTGCGTGGTCTAAGGACATACTGAGTATAAAAGTCAAACAAAGAGTAGTTAATAATAATATAATAAACTATTAATAAATTCTCCTCAAAAAATACTAATAAATAAATAAATAAACCCAGATGGAAAGAGAAGGGGAAGGAAGGCGACCGAGGGTTAAGCCGTCCATCGTATTCTCATCTCACCTTTTTCTTTCTTTCTTTCTTTCTCATCAAACCAAATCAAATCGATCGAATAAAAAGTCGTATTCCATTCAGTTCTTGTTTCCCCCTTGTTCATCCTCGTCCCTGCACCTGTCCCTTTCCCTAACATAAGTCGCCGGCGGCGGCGAGGAATCCCTTTCCCTCCTCCTGTTAGGTTTGCCGCGGATCCGATCCAAGGTAATTTACATTCCCTCCCTAACATAAGTCGCCATCCCGCCGTTCCCGCCGCTGCAGCTCGGGCTCCGACCGGTCGCGCGCCGGATCTATCCGGTGTCCTCGCCGTCTTCTCCTCGGGCGCCACTTTCATCACGTCGGCCTTCTTCTCCCCGGCGGCTGAGACGGGGACTTGCGCCGTTCGTCCCCTCAAGGCAAGGAAAGAGGGAGGGGGATGACGTGGTTCCGCGCCGCCTCGGGCGCCGCCCGCCTCGCCCTCCGCCGCAGCCTCGCCAGCCGCGCGTCGCCAGCCGCCACCCGATGCGGCCGCGGCTTCCACTCCACCGCTCTGCGGCCCCGCTCCGCCGCCCCCGTGCCCCGGGCCGTCCCGCTCTCGCGCCTCTCTGACAGCTTCCTCGACGGCACCAGCAGCGTCTACCTCGAGGAGCTCCAGCGGGCCTGGGAGGCCGACCCTTCCTCCGTCGACGAGTCATGGGACAACTTCTTCCGCAACTTCGTCGCCCAGGCCTCTCCCTCCGCCGGCGTCTCCGGCCAGACCATCCAGGAGAGCATGCAGCTCCTCCTCCTCGTCAGGGCCTACCAAGTCAACGGCCACATGATGGCCAAGCTCGACCCCCTCGGCCTCGACGACAGAGCCGTCCCTGAAGACCTCCACCTCGGCCTCTACGGCTTCACAGACGCCGACCTCGACAGGGAGTTCTTCCTCGGCGTCTGGAGGATGTCCGGTTTCCTCTCCGAGAACCGCCCCGTCCTCACCCTCCGTGAGATCCTCAGCAAGCTCCAGCAGGCATACTGTGGACCCATCGGCTACGAGTACATGCACATCCCCGACAGGGACAAGTGCAACTGGCTCAGGGAAAAGATCGAGACCGCCAAGCTCAAGGAATACAACAAGGACCGCCGCCTTGTCATGCTTGACAGGCTTATCTGGAGCACCCAGTTCGAGAATTTCTTAGCCACCAAGTGGGCCACCGCCAAGAGGTTTGGCCTTGAGGGTGGTGAGACGCTCATTCCTGGCATGAAGGAGATGTTCGATAGGGCTGCTGACCTCGGCGTTGAGAACATTGTCATCGGCATGCCGCATAGGGGAAGGCTCAATGTCCTTGGTAATGTTGTTCGCAAGCCACTGTCTCAGATATTCAGCGAGTTCACTGGCGGCACAAGGCCTGTTGAAGGTGAGGACGGTCTCTACACCGGAACCGGTGATGTCAAGTACCACCTGGGTACCTCCTATGATCGCCCAACTCGAGGTGGCAACAGGATCCACTTGTCCTTGGTCGCCAATCCCAGCCATCTGGAAGCCGTTGATCCTGTTGTCATTGGCAAGACGCGCGCTAAGCAGTTCTACTCCAATGATGCTGACAGGACAAAGAACATGGGTATTCTGATCCACGGAGATGGTAGCTTTGCTGGCCAGGGTGTGGTCTATGAGACGCTCCATCTAAGTGCCCTCCCAAACTACACTACTGGTGGAACCATTCATATTGTTGTCAATAACCAAGTTGCCTTCACGACTGATCCAAGAGCTGGCAGGTCCTCCCAGTACTGCACAGATGTCGCCAAAGCCCTGAATGTTCCTATATTCCATGTAAACGGCGACGATTTAGAGGCTGTTGTTCGTGTTTGTGAGCTTGCAGCTGAGTGGCGCCAGACTTTTCACTCTGATGTGGTGGTCGATCTGATTTGCTACCGCCGTTTCGGGCATAACGAAATCGATGAACCCTCCTTCACACAGCCAAAGATGTATCAGGTAACCCTACTAGTACTGGTTCAATATTGTTTTTTGTATTGTATTTTGCCATTTTTCCATAAGTTGGCACTTATACATTTGCAGCTCTTGTTCACTCTTCTTTTTTTTAAGCTGGCTGTGCTCGCGCATATATTTCTGTTAACTCATTGTCCAAATTCGTATGCTGTTTGTTGGAGGAAAGCTAATTAAGCTGGTTGTATAAAAGTTACGAGAGAAATGAAAGCCTCTGGACCTGTTCTCCTCCCCTCTCCTCTCTCCATGCTGAATATGCTTAGCGCATTGCTGGACCCTGATGAGCATTATTTGTGACAGGTCATTAAGAACCATCCCAGCTCATTGAAGCTTTATGAGCAGAAACTGCTAGGAACGGGTGAAGTCTCGAAAGAAGATGTCCAGAGGATCCATGACAAGGTGAACCGAATCTTGAATGAAGAGTTTGCAAAGAGCAAAGACTATGTTCCCAACAAGAGGGATTGGCTCTCAGCTTACTGGACCGGCTTTAAGTCACCAGAGCAAATATCACGTGTTCGCAACACTGGGTAAGAACACAGTCTTTGTTGATTTCACTTTATTGTCTTCTGTTCAGCTATTGGATGTTGAAAATGCCTTCTATGCAGGGTGAAGCCTGAGATACTGAAACGTGTAGGACAGGCAATTACTACACTGCCTGAAAACTTCAAACCACACAGAGCAGTGAAGAAGATTTTTGCCTTGCGTGCAGCTATGTTCGAGAGTGGTGAAGGAATTGATTGGGCTGTTGCAGAAGCCCTGGCCTTTGCAACACTTATAGTGGAAGGCAATCATGTTAGGCTAAGTGGACAGGATGTGGAAAGAGGAACTTTCAGCCATCGGCATGCAGTTCTGCATGATCAGGAAACTGGAGCAAAGTACTGCCCACTTGACCATGTTGCAATGAATCAAAGTGAGGAGCTGTTTACTGTTAGCAACAGGTAAGTTTGCTTATGGATGTACCAAATCTCTTATCTGTCATTTCAGTGAGAAGTTTTTTTCCCTTATGTTATGTATTACTCTGTTTGCAGTTCACTTTCAGAGTTTGCTGTTCTTGGGTTTGAATTGGGTTACTCCATGGAGAACCCTAATTCATTGGTTCTTTGGGAAGCACAATTTGGTGATTTTGCCAATGGTGCACAAGTGATGTTCGACCAGTTTTTGAGCAGCGGCGAGGCAAAATGGTTGCGGCAAACCGGCCTTGTTGTTCTGCTGCCTCATGGTTATGATGGCCAAGGTCCTGAGCATTCCAGTGCCCGCTTGGAGCGCTTCCTTCAGGTAATTCACAGGAGCCATGTTTTCGTTATTGGTGTTGTTCAGCCATCACATCAGTGGTGAGCAGTCCTTTTTTTTTTTGCATCCTTGTTCTATATATTTTAGTTGTTTTTTATCCAACTATTTTTGAAAGAAACCATGTAATTTTTGTGCATCCATACAAATCATGTTTGGCAAAGTCATCCCATGCGGGTCTACAGTATTATAAATTCTCTTATGTGAGATGTTTGTTTTTCTCTTGAAACCATTTTGATAAGAAATGATGCAGTTTTAAACTTTTAATGCATCCACACAATTCTTTTTTGTATGGCAATCAATAGTCATGCCATGCAAGTGTACAGTAAATTCATTTCCTTTTGGTAATGATTCAGATCCTCTGCTTGTCTGGAGACTAGAACTTGAGTTTAACTGCTTACTTGAGACTGCTATAATGATTGTTTTGCGCCAGATGAGTGATGATAATCCTTTTGTCATACCTGAGATGGAACCAACACTTCGCAAGCAGATACAAGAGTGTAACTGGCAAGTTGTGAATGTGACAACTCCTGCAAATTATTTTCATTTGTTGCGTCGGCAGGTCAGCTTATCTTATTGTGCGTTTTGTTTTTCTGATTCTAGCGTTTGGTTTGCAGTTTGCTCACATGTTATATTCCTAATATTGTTGCCTACTGTTGGGGTGGGGCTGTAGATACATAGGGAGTTCCGGAAGCCACTGATTGTAACAGCTCCTAAGAACCTGCTTAGGCACAAGGATTGCAAGTCAAATCTTTCAGAGTTTGATGATGTTGAAGGCCATCTAGGATTTGATAAGCAGGGAACACGTTTCAAGCGATTGATAAAGGACCGTAATGATCACAAGCAAGTCGAGGAGGGTATCAACCGTCTTATCTTATGTTCTGGGAAAGTAAGTATGCCTGTTTCTGAATCAAATCAAACAAATTAGTGGTTGGGGACAATATGAACAATTTGTTGCATTGCAGGTTTACTATGAACTTGACGAAGAGCGTAAGAAGTCTGAGCGTGGTGATGTTGCAATTTGCAGAGTTGAGCAACTTTGCCCATTCCCCTATGACCTTATCCAAAGAGAGCTGAAGCGATACCCAAGTACGTGAGGTTTTCCTTGAGTATTTAACCCTTTACTTTTTAATATTTTCCCTAAACGATAGTTTCCATTATCAAAGATGTTATGGAGCTCTGTTTATTCCGAACACATTATGAACTGTTCTTGACTGTCATGTTTGAACGATGTAGATGCGGAGATTGTGTGGTGCCAGGAGGAGCCCATGAACATGGGTGCATACAGCTACATCTCTCCTCGGTTGTTTACTGCCATGAAGGCTCTTGGGCGGGGTTCGTTTGAAGACATCAAGTATGTGGGCAGAGCACCTTCAGCTGCTACAGCAACAGGCTTCCTGTCGGTTCATGTGCAGGAGCAGTCAGAGCTAGTGAAGAAGGCACTGCAGCCAGAGCCGATCAAATTCCCCTGATGCTATGCACCTGCGTATATCTTAAAACAACATGCGAAATAACAGGACCGTTTGCACTTTGCAGGAGGCTCAACATGCCAAACCTGCGTTTTTCTAAAGTTTTGCCCTGTACGAGCTTTTTCGAGTTCCAGTTTTGAGGCTTTTCTGCGTTAGAAACAATGACGCGTTATGAAGAAATGGAGCGGTGTAAGAACCATAAATCCTTTGTTTTGCAAACTCTGCTTTTCATCTGGCTTTTCCGATGCTGCACACATCGCAAGATGCTTTTTTGGGTGGGGTTCTCGTGCATGTTCGCAAGGATAAGCATGGCAGTTAGGCCGTTCCCAGTGGTCAATTTTATTTCATTGTTCCAAGAGTGCCATGTCTATTTGTCTAAGGTGAAAAAATAGGACACCCCGATACGTGGACGCGTTTCATCATCGTAGGCTTAACATAGCATATACTCCGTATGTTGCAATTATGAAACGAAACATTTCCAATGGAGTTTCATGGTAAGTCATGACGCAAAGTCAATTTTCTCGCAACTGACTGGCGCGGCCATTGACCCTTGGCTGAATTTGTTGCCACCACTCAACGAATTAGACACTAGGTAATCAAGATGATAAAACAAGGGAGACCAACAAGAAAACAAAAGCAGCTGATAAACTTGCTAAACAGGCAACACAAACTGGCAAGACAGACAAACTGGCAACACGGGAGTAACAAAGTTCAGCTTCTGACCCTTAATCATAGATATTATGCACAAAGGTTACAGAACTTTGCCTGCAGTATTCTTCCGCGGAAAAAATACACAAAAATTTGCCTGCAGTGCATATCATCCCCAGGCTCGACAAACAACTTTTGGCCAAAAGCCAGTTCACGATGATGCAAAAACGTAAAACCCCACATATGAACAGCGCCCACATAACCACAAATATACACGTATCAACAGGTGACACGGTACAGTGCAACGCAAGATCAACTAAGTGCAATTAAATTGGAAACGGTTACAAGCAATACGCCAGGAACGCCAGGCCAGGAACCTGTACATAATACCAGGTGCTTTGAATAAACACATGCTTCCTTCATCTGTCTCTGTGACTGCTCCACTCACTGAGGCGGTGCTGCATTTGCATCCAGTGTGTTGTAGGTGCAATCGCTCGTGTTCAAGCCATACTGGATGGCAGCAAAAATGTGTGAGTTAGTTACTAGTCCATCAGAATAGATAGAGAGAAAGATAATCATTTTCCGGGCAAGCAATAATTTTCTGTAGCCCGTGAAAAGAGAAATTGAGTGTAACACCTCAGATCTAACGAATTATCTTTGGACATCATAGCATTTTCATTGGCTAGTGATAGAGTGGATATATAATCCAACACAGGTAAAGTAACACCAAGGGAATGATAACAAACTGCACGCGACAAGTCACAGTAGTAGTGCATCAACAGACCAATCGTCAATAAAATTCTTCTGCAAAAGAAGCTGAGAGTATGCTCGCTTAAAAAGGGGGGAGAGAGTGTGGGACGGAGTTCTTCCCTCCCCACTCTGCCATCCCTGCCTCACCGCCACAAAAAGGAGAGGGAGGATGGAAGGTAGGGAGAGGATGAAAATCAGCATTGTGTCCAAAACAGCTATTTAATCATCCCTGTGATTGTAAAACTTCATCCACCGATGAAATTCTATCTGCCCCCACCTTTACTCAAATGTTACTATGTCTCACTAGGAATCTGACCAGCCCTGTGAAGCTGCGGATCTAGTTCTACAATGGGTGCACTCTATCGTGTGGTGCTGTGTGTCAGTGTGTTTAAATTGCAGTATTGCACATGGTCATGGAGTTAGACAAACCAATGAACTGATGCCCTGTAGAGAAGCACGAGCACTTTGACTGCAAAGACAAGCTTGACTTCTGGTTCTATTTTTATTTTGTATCCCATGCTAATAATGACTAGTAGGGTAGACATCTAGTCAATAATGAAGGTGGATGATAAGGAAACTTTCGTAGTTCGGATATATAGAGATTTGAAGAGCGGATAAATGGAATGTGAACTATCATAGATAATGAAGTGGAGCTACTTCTTTTGCTTGAGAAAAAAAGAACTTGCAGAATACAACTATAAACTCCTCATCAAACTTGAGACATCTAGTTGGTAAAGAACTCTCAGAACTGTATAGAAAATCAACAACGGTGTTTATCACAGGACAACTAAGCCCGACAACTATAACTACGTCAAGAAAATGAGGATTAAGATGTCATGTGCAACAGCTGTTAGATTATTATGCGGTTACTAGTAGATTAGTTTCCATACATCTATTGACTTGATTAGAGATGAGCTGGCCTCTTTCACGATGTTGAAGGATTATTTGGTTGTTAGGTATCCTCTGTATATAGTCTACACGGGGGGGGGTGTATAGTATCTCGTGGAACAATAAAGCGAAATGAATTAGCCAGAGTCGTCAAGCTTCTCCAAGTCAGTGTGGTGGGACGAGACTAGATGAGAAGGTGATGTTCAGCTTGCCGCGTCTCTGGTGTTAGTTCATTCCTGTTTCTGTGGTATATATAATCCAAAAGATAGTGTTGAAGTGGGAGACAGCTGTCACCTTGTGTCTCATTGTTGAGCTCCAGAGGTCAGGACGGGCACCTCTGGTATCAAGGGTGGTAGGGAGGTAAGGTGCTGGAGCTTGGGCAACTAGGAGTGGCCTCCGTATAACCACAAAGTCTTCATCGCTGTCATAGTCCACGGTCCGGGCAGACAGCATGGCCCGTAAAATCATAGCCAGGAGAAGTGAGAGTGCCTGAAGATGAATGAAACATGGCAAAAGAAGACGGTTTGTAATTACAAAACATGCTGACATACATATAATGAATGCAACAAGAACATGCATTCAGTACTGACTAGTGAGTATGGATGGTAATAGGAATACTCTTATATTACATAATAAAGTGGAAGAATCTAGCTGAAAGAGAATAATTGAAGGGGATGAGGTGACCTGCGTGGCGAAGATGGCAAGAGCAGCCCATTTGCATAGGTCGAGGTTATTATGGATGAAGGAGAGTAAGTTGTGGAGCTCTCCCGTGCGGTCCTCTGGCAGGTCCTGATTGATGATGAGTATTAGAGTACATATACGGAGTGAGCAAGTAAGAAAGAAAAAAAATTGAGATTTGTTAAAAAAAGAAAAAGAAATTGAATGAATGGAACCTGAATCCAGTGCTGGTTGAGCGCGAGATGGGCGGCGAGAGCGGCTTCGAGCAGCATCATAGCCATGGCCGGGATGGTGTACTGTCGAGGGGAGTTTGCAAATCCAAAAGTAATATAAATAAATAAATAACCTAAAAATGAGAAAAGAAGAAAGTGTATGTAGTATTGCAGACGTACGAAGCAGAGGCAGCATCCGGTGTTGATCTCGGCTGCCAGGTAACCCGCGAGGAGCAGGAGGCAGTAGAAGAGCCCCGCCGCCATGACGAGCGACGGGAACCAGAGGTCCGGGCTTAGGAGGTCGCTGGGGTGGAGCTGGTGGTGGCGCGCCCAGCGCGAGAGCATCCATGCCGCGTAGAGGAGGGCGGAGACGGCGGCGAAGGCCTGGAGGAAGGCGAGCAGCTTGAGCAGGAAGCCGAGGCAGCACGCAGGCCAGCCCAGGCTCCGGCTCCGGCCCAGGCCGCCTTCTCTGCTCCGGCGACGCACCATCGGATCTGATTCGCCGATTTATCGGTGTCGCTGCAACTGCAACCTCCCCTCGCCGACCGACTACCCCAGCAGCCAGCAGATCTGGATCTCTCTTGTTTGGATTGGAACTGGATTTCTCTTCTCTTCTCTTGTCTTCTCTTCGTTTGGAAGAGCAACTGGAATTGGAAGAGTGGCTGGGTTGAAGCAAGGAACGCAACGCGCTGATGAGGATGAGGATGAGGATGAGATGAGATGATGGAATCGGGCGGCTGCTCTGCCTAGAAATAATTGGAATTTTGCCGTAGGAAACGTGGGCTTCGCTTGTTTCCCATCCTCCTGTAAAAAGAATTTACTCGTTTGCCATTATAAAATTATAAAATTGGACACACTTGCTGATTATCCGCCCACCATGCCAGCATGACCTTGCCCCTGCTTCTTCTTCAACGGCAGAGGCAGAGGAGCTTGCCCAAGCGCCCAAGCGGCGGCTGGACCTGGAGAGCCGCCATGACATGCCTGCTCCTCCCCGTCTCCGTCCCTGTCCCAGTCCCCATCTCCGCTAGCATTGTGCTGCCGTCGTCGTCTAGTACTGGTACTAGTACCGCGTGGCGCCGAGGCCTCCGCGTCCGCGTCGCTGTGCCCGCCACGCAAGGACAAGAAGGACATCACTATCCAAATTCCCCCTGTGCCATCAAGAACATTTGGGCAATGCCCTGCATCTCCTACTTTATGGCAGGATGATTCGCGAAGCTCAAGCTCACCCCAACCTCTTCCACTTCCTCCGGGCTCCCCATGCCTGCCTTCCCGTTCTCTACAGTGGAAGAAGGGATTCAACAGGTACTTTGATTTTGAAGCATTGTGTTTTTCTCACATTTCTTCGGATGAGTAATATTCGTTTCGTTTTAACACCATACAGACTCAGGCCCGTTTAGATCCAAAAAATTTTGGATTTTGGCTACTGTAGCACTTTCGTTTTTATTTAACAATTAGTGTCTAATTATGGACTAATTAGGTTCGAAAGTTTCGTCTCGCGATTTCTCACCCAACTGTGCAATTAGTTTTTTTTTCATCTACATTTATTATTCCATGCATGCGCCGCAAAATTCGATGTGACGAATACTGCGCAAAATTTTTTGAGTTTTGGGGCATCTAAACGGGGCCTCATATTCAAAATATATGCTATGCAGTGAAGGCGGTCAAATGTGTGCAATTAAAGAGGTTAAGGTCATTTCCGATGATTCTAACTCAAGAGAGTGCCTCAGACAGCTAAATCAGGTGATTATATACTATTAAAATATTGTACATATCGGCATCAATGTTGTAGAACAAACTGTATTTCCTTCTTGTACTGACACTAGCTGCTATGTACAGGAAATCATGCTGCTGAGAGCTGTCACATCCAAACATTGTTCAGCACTATGGCAGTGATTTGGTAATTACTGAATTAACAGTGATCTTATGTGATTACATAATAATCCATCATAACACTCATAAGCGGTGCAATTACAGCCTTGAAATTAAGCATTGATACAACGGTCATATTAATATGTGTTTTATGCTACAATGCAGTGCAATGAGACACTCTCGGTCTATCTCGAGTATGTTTCTGGGGGCTCTATCCATAAGTTGCTTCAAGAATATGGTGCATTTGGGGAGGCAGTTCTTCGGAATTACACAGCACAAATCCTTTCTGGCCTTGCATACTTGCATGGGCGGAATACACTGCATAGGTATTTGGCAGTCATTACCATCATCAATATATAAGATATGGTTGTCATTTACTCTTTTGTAGAACTCCATGTCAGTCTTAGTGTCTTTACTTATTAAT
Source organism: Miscanthus lutarioriparius (assembly GCA_904845875.1). Lineage (NCBI taxonomy): Eukaryota > Viridiplantae > Streptophyta > Magnoliopsida > Poales > Poaceae > Miscanthus > Miscanthus lutarioriparius. The sequence continues at coordinate 118,317 of CAJGYO010000649.1, read as the reverse complement.
GAAAGTTTACTTTTCTGACAGTGCAGCTCCTCTGTACACATCTCCTCTGTATGTCAGAGTCTTCTCCTCAACACCGAAGCTCCAGAGATGACCGTGCAGCTCCAACACACCCTTTGCATCTTCATTCTTTTTCTTGATCACAACATCTTTGCCATTGTGATTGGCAGCATCAAAGTCCCGGACATTCCTGCCTCCCTTGCCAGAAATGCACTTGCCGACATGCACCTCCATGTCCCGGACGGTGACATAGAGGTAGAAGAGGAACAGCGTGTACATGCACCTGGAGGAATGGCCCAGGCTCTTGGCCGGAGGCGGCGGTTCTGCTAGTTTCTTAAACGGTGTCGGGCACATCCAGGACGGCGACGAGGACGTCGCTGTCTCCGACAGGAAGACAGGCGGACGCGATCTGCTTGGCCATCTGGGTCGCCGGGGACGGGGTGTCCAGGGACGCCATGTCGGCCTAGAGATCCCCGAGCACCGCCTCGAGCGCGCCCCGCCAGACGTGGTGCTGCGTCACCTGCGGGCAGACGGTGAGCTGTACGCTCTTCCTCCGCTGCGCCATTACGCCGAGCACGTCGCAGACCTGCGTCAGCGAGCTCAGCGACGTCGCCTCCATCTTCTGCCGTTGAAGAAGAAGCAGGGGCAAAACGGTCATGCTGACATGGTGGGCGGATAAAAGGGCATTCTAAGCAGTGTGTCCAGTTTTATAATATCAAACGAGCGAATCCCTTTTACGGAATAGCAAACCAGCGAATCCCATGTTTCATAATAGCAAAATTTCAATTATCTCCTCTGCTTGCGCTTGCTTGTCCAGGCCAGGTCGGCATGGGATGCGTTGACTCCCTCCCTCCCTCCTTCCTTGGTAGCGCGGCTTCTGTTCTGCTCGTTCGTTCACGGCCCGGCCCATAACCAATCGAGCCCAGGACAGGAGGGTTGGTCCAATCGTCCTTTTTTAGTTCCTCTCCTCGATGGGGATGCATCAGATCAGATCGATCATGATCATGTTGTGCTTGCGCGCCCAAATCCAAGGCCAGCACGGCGCAATCTATCCACCGTTCCGTTGATCCTCCGTTCCATGCAAATGCACCGCACCAAACCGAGATTATGTGCTCCGCACGCACATAATAATCAGTCTGACAGTCTCTCTACGTCTCTCCAGCCAGTGCCAGCCTGTCCAGTCTCCATCTCATCTCAACAATGCAGCAGCAGCAGCCGCCGCCGGCGAATGACCACCAGGCGGAGGTGGAGGCGGTGGCTATGCTGTGCCTGCAGGCGCAGCAGGTGGCCGCCCTGCCCGACGCCACAGAGGGCCGCCGCATCCAGCTGAGTACCACCTGTACTCCTGCTCCTGCTCCTGCTGCGGCAGTGTGCAGGGCGGGCGTGGCAGACTTCCACCGTCAGGTGCTCCTCCTGCACTGCGCACCCGTCAACAGCATTGACGCCGTCGCGGTCACGGTCACCATGGCCGCCACCTGCAACGACCAGCAGCACCCCGCCGCCGCTCGTATTATTGCCAGTGTCAACGTTGATCTGGCGGAGCAGCTGCGTCGTCCCTGTCCCTCCCCCAGCGTCCTCAGCTTCGTGCTCGGCGTCGGCGGCACTACCGCTACCACTACAGCAGCTGTCGCGGGTGCCGTGCTCTCTCTCACTCTGCATCACAGGCGGCTGGTCACCACCACAGGGACAGGCTGCAGCCTGCTGCGCAGCTGCCTGCGGCTGCCCCTCCCCCTCGCGGGCTGCTGCCCACCAGTGCTGCGGACGACGATGAAGCATAATCGTCAGCATCAGGGCCCAGCTGAGGTTGCGGACGACGGCGGCGACGGCGACGGCGATGGTGACTCCTCGTCCTCTGGCTTCATCACCATCGAGAAGGGCACCATCTCCAGGCGGCGCCCGCCGTCAGACTACCTGCTCACCACCGACGACGACGAGGTGGACGGCAAGCGGCCGCCGGGGGCCCCCACCACGACCACCACCTGCTGCTGGTCCTTGTCGTCCTTGGACGACGACACCAAAGTGGAGAACGACTTCCTGGCCATGCTAATGCTGGAAGACGACGACGACGACGATGACTTGGTGGACCAGCTGGACGCGCTCATCAAGGACGCCGAGGCCGACCTCCCTGTCATATGGCCAAGCCGCGGATGATTGACGATCAAGGAGCTCCATCAGCTAGCTATCTGCCTCCACGTGCCACGTGTGCCTATATATTATATGATCAATCAATACTAATCCCATCATAATTCCCCATTCCCAACAGCTAGCAAGAGTTTTACTCGCTCCTAGAAACCAACACGATCGAGCACACAGCAACGCAAGCTCTCCTCGATTGAAGGAGCGAGAAAATGGTAAAAAGGAGTAGCTAGCATTGCACGTGTCTCAACTCTCAGCAATCTAGAACTGGATCGGATGATCGATATGATCGGAGTAGGAGTGTACTATATTAGTATACTATATCATTCCATCCCATTACCCCATATGGAGAGGTGGCAATAGATTAATTAGTATCTAAATCCAAACGAAAACACCGCAATCAGTGTGTTTTTTTGACATGGTTTCTCCTATCTTTTCTCGAGTCCTATTACTTATATCGCTAGAGAAGAACTTTATGATTATGCTTGGGCTAGGGCTAGAGACATTTTCAATTCCTTCCTCCTCGACCTTGCGATATATTCTGGATAGCAGAAAATTGGAGATTTTGTGTAACTCATGTTGTTTTCCTACATTCAAAAGACGTGATTTGTAATGTGTATTCTTCAGGGGATATGTGTTGTGGCCTGTGGGAGTGTTTATAAGGGCTCTTGTCCATTTTCATTCTTCTTAATATCATTTTATGATACACAAGTCTCGCTCATGTGTGATCAAGAAAAGTTGATACAGATTCAAATACTAGAGGTTCATCACGTGGGGCTAACTGATTAGTTGCTTTATCTAGCTAGATTTATTTTCATGTCAAGGGCTTCTCTCACGGCCGATGCATATGCTAACGTGGCATCCAGACTCTCCATCATGGGAGAACTTGCCTTGTGCTGATGAAAGAGAAGAACAAATCCATATATGAGAGTTCCGCTTGGAAAATAAGAAAGATGGAGCGGCCCCATTTGTTGGAAGCCTAGTGCACCACCGACGACCCATCACCATTGATGTTGTTGCTTACCTCATATCCGAGCTTGATTGCCTAACTTGTTGTTACAGTCATTGCCAATTGTTGTTGAGGTAATGTCTACACGTCAAAATTCTGAACCAGGGCATCGGGTGATCCAATGAGCATGGATCTTCACGCGTGGCCCACAGTGGACCCGGATCAACGGCTAGTCTAAGCGCACACGCAATCTCCTGCATGGGAGAAAGGACAACGACATTTTTGCATCATGGTAATACACGCAAGCGTGAGGACGATAATTGTTGGATAGTGCAGTAGCGGCGAGAACAAACACGGCTAATGAGTGGCGACAGGCTGAAGTAGTTGGGGGCTGTGCATAATTTTTTTATTATTTTTATGTGGGTCTGAATCTTTTTGACCTAGAATTGACCGAGAGACAAAAGATTCTCAAAGATTTTTTAAAATAAATTTCAAAGGAAATGAATCATAATGTTTAGATTGAAGGAAAATCAAGTTCCTTCCCAGAGGAAAACAAAATCAGAGTAGTGCAAAATTTAGAAAATAAAGAATCTTTGCTCTATCTCTCGCTATGTTTGCTCATGTTCCTTTAATTTTTTCCCCTCAATTCCAAACATCTCAAAGTATCAATTTCTATGTTTTAGGATCCTAATAGTTTTTTCACTATTAACTCATATCTTATTTCTATATATTTTTTTCTATTCCTCTATTTTGTATTTTTCCCAAACAGACCCAAATATTATCGACTCAGAGTTATGGATGCAGCTCAGGGAAAGGTAAATGCACAAATGTAAATGCAGAATTTTTATACTGAAGAAGGACCAAAACGTAATTTGTCTGGGTAACGGGTGAGCTCGAGCAGGAATGGAGGCTGTTACTGTGTTTCCAATTCCAATTCCATGTTCCGGTTCGGCGATGCAGCTCATCAATTCCGTTTCCAGCTCCAGATCGGAGTAAATCTGCTTCTGATCGGATTCGATTGGATTTGATTCCGGCTGTGTCGAACCCTAGCTTCCATCTCGATCCAATCCCAGTTCCACTTCTTCTTCCTCCTCCTCGGCAGCAGAGGCGGCCGTCGTCGAATGAGTTGAAGATGACGGCATACTCCTAGGAAAGGTCAGGGAAAGGAAGGATTCGAGGGAAGAGAGGAGGCTGTTGGGCTCCTCCTCCATGGAGGGCGAGGCGGACGGCGGCGGCGACTCCTTCGTGCTGTGCTCCGGCGTCCGCGCGGGCCTCAAGCGCGAATTCGCCTTCGCCATCGCCTCGCAGGCCGCCCTTTCGGCCTCATCCGCACCCCTCGGCCGCACCCGCCGCTCATCCCGCACCCTCAACTCATCGGCCGCTTCGACCTCCTCCGCCGCCGCCTCGACATCCTCCTTCTCAACCCCCGACACCAAGCCAAAGGCCAAGCGCCCTCGCCCACCAGATCCTCTCCCTCCCCCTCCCCCTCCACCAGAGGATGCCCCCGCCCCCGCAGAAGACCATGAGGGGGCCGCTGTCGAGCTGCCCGGCCCCGTGCTCGCCTTGATGGCTGCCGCTGGGCCCAGCCCTCCGCCGACGCCTTCGACTCCGCAACCCCATGCCGACGCGGATGCGGATCCGGTACACCGCGACAACATCATCATCCCGCCGGAGTCGTCGCCCAGGCGCATCACGCGCTCCATGCTCCAGCCCAAGTCTCCCCCTCCTACCGCCGCTCGTTCTCCTGACAATGCGGCTCCGCTCAAACCCAAACCGGAACCGCCGGAGGAAGAGGAGGATGGCAAGCCCGTTCCAACGTTGAGGCGCTTCACCAGATCACTCTTGGTCAAGGATAAGGACAGCAACGACGACGACCTCTCAGGCACCACCACCGCCAGCAATGCCTCCTCCTCCCCTTCGCCCAACACCACCACCACCACAAGTACCAGCAGCAGCAAGAGGAATAAGAATACAAACAAGATTCCCACCAACCTCAGGGAGCTGCTTGCCACCGGCCTGCTTGAAGGTCAGCCCGTCAAGTACATCATGAGGAAAGGCAAGGTATGTATGTCGCCATACTTTCTCTATTTACTGACCCACTGTTAAATCATAAATCTGTTCCCTTCACACTTCTTTCTTACTAAGAAATGTGAGCAAAAATAAATTGTAATGAAAAAATAATCTACAATATATTGCACGTTTCTTAATGATGATTTCATTTCATACACTTGTCAAGGTGTCAGGTGCATCGAAGTAATAAGACACAATGCTGGATAGGTTAGTATTCCCTTCGTTCCAAATTGTAAGCCATTCCTTCTTTTCTAGATACATAGTTTTTGCAATTTGGAACGGAGGGAGTATAAAATAACAAAACAAAACAAGTGCTTCGTCACTTCTGTGATATAAGCATGGCCCACAAAAAAAAGAAAAACATGATGCATTATGGTGAATGTAAGATATGATCTCTATTTGCTGCTTTGGATTGGATGCTAAGATATCATACCATGCACTTGCATTTTCCATGTCTTATTCTGTGGTCAGTATTGTGGTTACTGTAATTTTGACCAGGGATCTATTTCTCATCTTATTTCAGCGAGCAGTACTCCGTGGAGTTATCAAACACATCGGCATATTGTGCTCATGCTCTTCATGCAAAGGCCGAAAAGTGAGTTTTCTCCTCTTCTCCAAAATCACCACCTATTTATCCCTGCTTTGAGAATTGAACCAATGGAACATGAGTTGCAGGTTGTTTCACCTTACTACTTTGAGGTGCATGCTGGGAGTACCAAAAAGCACCCATCCGACTACATTTTCCTGGAAAATGGAAATAATCTGCATGATGTATTGAGGGCATGCACAAATGCTACGTTAGACATGCTGGAGTCTGCAGTACGGAAGGCAATAGGCCCAGCACCTCAGAAGAGAACATTCAGATGCAAAGGCTGCAAAAGTTTGTTGTTCCTCCCCTCATCCCTACATTGCTCGGCTTTGTTAATTGCTCAGATGTTGATATATATAATATTTCAGGTTCATTCAGCACACTCCGCAGTGGGAAATTTGCTTTGTTTTGTGATTCATGTCTTGATTCCAAGGGTGCTAAGAATAATAGCAGGTAACCTTTGTAACAGATGTGTCCATTCCATTTTTCATCACATCGAAATATTTTCCTGGGGTTCCAAACCATTGTTTGCTTGCCTGCTTTTATTTTAGGTCGTCCAAAGTTGGACGAAGTCCAACTTCATCTGCCAAGGTATATAAGAGTGCCTCACCAGGAGCAAAGTCTTCAAGTGTAGGAAGGCTTACAAGAAAGTAGGTATTGTCGTTTATGATAAGCATCCTTATCCTTGAATTTCTCACCTCTCATTGATCCCCTTTTTGTTATTTTATGAAAAAAGGGATAAGGGGATGCATAAGGTTGTTTTCATGAGTGGCGTTTTACCAGAGGGCACTGATGTTGGCTACTATGTTGGTGGAAAGGTCATTTTCTTATTTTTCTCTCAAATTACTGTTTTCAGCCAGTAGAAATGTTCTTTTATTGACACTTGAAGTGAAATCTCTAGAGGTTACTGGATGGATATATAAAGGCATTTGGGATCTACTGTCATTGCTGCAGCACAGTGGTAAGTTGGTAGTCCCTTTCAATGGAATGTAACACAACTCAACTGATAAGTCAGTCTAATCTAATTCAGTTTGTTTAATTCAATGAACAGGTTAGTCCTTCACAGTTTGAAGCTCATGCTGGTCGAGCTGCCCGACGCAAACCGTGAGTCTATTCTTGCTGTTTATTTTTTGCAGTTTATTGTTTTTTTTTTGTTTTTTTTTGTATAGAGTACAATTCAAACTCTAATACCTTCCACAAACACTATTGTAGTTACCACAACATATATATGTCGAACGGCGTTTCACTACACGAGCTGTCAATTTCACTCTTGAAAGGTCAAAAGATGTCAAACAGACAAAGTGATGACTTGTGCAGCATTTGTTCAGATGGTGGGCAACTACTGCTTTGCTATACCTGTCCAAGAGCTTTTCACAGAGGTAATGATGTTATGCATAGTCAATATGAGATGGTGCCTCTTTGCTTCCTGCTTAATTAAGCTACCTTTTGTTTAGGATATGTGTCTGTTTAAATATATGTTTTCTTGTGGAAGCTGAATCTATTGTATATAGCGATTTTACTAATGCTTAAAATCCAGGTTTCAGACCTGAAACTTACCAAAATCATGTCATAACACTAAGTTGGATTTGTAGTCTACATGGGGTTTCTTGTTGTGTTATATTTTTCTTTAAATTACAATGCTGCATTTTTATTTTTACACTTGTGCGCTTAACTGTTTCTTATTGTCGTCTTGCAGTTCTTATTTCTAACGTCTGGTGTTTAATCAAGAACTCTGTTTCATACATTTCTTTTGGTGAACTCCTTTGAACAGGGTCACATTTCTTAGTTTTCATTAATGTGTGTTGTATTCCCTCCCTATTTATCTCTTGTAGAATGTGTTAGCTTGTCTTCTGCCCCGAAGGGAACTTGGTGTTGCCGATATTGTGAGAATAGACAACAGAGGGAAAGTTGTTTGGCATATAACAACAATGCAATAGCTGCTGGGAGGGTTGAAGGAGTTGATGCCTTGGAACAAATATTCACACGATCAATACGTATTGTTACAACACCTGAGACTGGATTTGGTGGTTGCGCACTGTGCAAGTAAGTGTTCTTCCATGGCATGGTGCTTGTATATCCACTCTGGCCTACTTTTCTTTTACACTAATCATAAAATACATGTACTTCCAATCTTACCTAAAACATTTCGTACACCAGCAGAGCAAATTTGCCAAACTTCTCATCAAGTAGTGGTATTTGTTGTATAGGCTGGTTAAGGAAGCTAAAGCTCAATGTCCTAGTGCTTAATCTCTTTACTAGTTTCGAACTCTCTGATTACTTTTGCATAAATGTTACTTTCATTAATCTTGCTTTAAGCTTTATTTGCCCTAGTTAATTCTGTGTTAGCACTAGTCATGGTCGTTTATGGGTGTTTAGCGCTAAGTATTTACCAGTTTGTGAAAGTCGTATCATTGGTACCTTTTTATCAAAAAGAAGGTTACAAATTGTTTTCGTTTAATGCCAACTTGCCAAGTGCCACGAGATTTCTTCGAAACTTGGAGTGCCATAACATTAGGTCCACTATTTGGTATACAACTTTTGTTATTTATATATGCTTCTATTCGATGCTCTGAAGTTCCCAATGGTCTTCCCTTTCACAAATATATATAATGCATGGAGATTTTCTGTTTGAATTATTTGGCAGGCTTCATGATTTCAGCAAAAAGAAATTCAGTACCCGGACCGTGCTGCTTTGTGACCAAGTACGTTTCTGAATCATTAGTGTTATATAAACCATGGTTTACCTCAGCGAGTGCTGATATTAGTGCCCTTCCATGGTTTATGTACAGTGTAACACTGCTGTTTCTGTGTTCTGCTTCTTATAAGGCAGCAGTGACAGTTTGGTTTTGTAATATAAGTCATTCATGTGTCTTTTTTGATGACCAGTGTGGTAGAGAATATCATGTTGGTTGCCTCAAGGAACATAATATGGCTGATCTGACGGTGATATTTCTAACCTGAGACATCTGGCAGAGTTTGTACCCGAAAACTAGCACCATACTAATGATTAACTTGTGCAGGCATTGCCTGAGGGAGCATGGTATTGTTCTACGGACTGTGTGAGGATTAACCAGACACTGCAAGATTTACTTAACCGTGGAGGAGAACCTATTCCTACCATGGATTTAGATGTTATTAAGAAGAAACGAGAAGTGAAAGGTTTTAATGAGGATGCTGACCTTGATGTTAGATGGAGAGTTTTAAAGGACAAGAGCTCAGACGATAGTAAACTAGTGCTCTCCAAAGCAGTTGCCATTTTCCATGTGAGTTTCTGTTGCTTCATACTGGATGTTAATTTTTTATGACAGTTGCCCATTGATTCTTTGTCAAAACTTGGTAGAATTTTCAATAGGCTATGGTCAGGTTTTGTGGCTCATTATGAATAGATGACCATGGGCCAGGACAGTCCACACAGGCTGGCAGCAGTGGACCCAGCCAAACCCTGCCGTGTGTCAAGGTGGCTGCCAGGCCACTGCCCATGTCCACATCAAGTCTAGGGTTTTCCAGAGTCGGATTATTAGGAAGTGATCTGGTGAATCCCTCCTATCACCTAGCTCTCACTTGTCTCCCTGTTTGCTGTCCACGTGAGCAGTACCGGCCTCCCTGCTTTCTCTCTGCCTCGCTTCTGTTCTCGAGATCCTTGCCCATAACACCAGGATATTGTGAAATCTACATTATGTTATTAAGAAAAGAAAGGGAAACCATTATTATGCAGGATTGTGTGGAGCATATTTTTTTTATAAGATCAGTTGAAACATAGCGAAATCTTGTTTTGCACATTCCCAATGGGAGAATATCTGGTGCAAACTCTCGGTGGAATAGTGAAAACACACTCAAAATACATAGAAGTTTAAAAAATTTCTCCAAAACTCCATAGATGTAGATGAGATGGTAACATGCAACAGACATGTATATAAAATTTCAAGAATAAACTTCATGTTCATATATTGAGAGGACTTACATTCCACCAAGTAGGGGCTTTGCATTGAATATCTTCCTATTCACCATTTCATGAGTAGCTTTGCAGGACTGCCAGTTTATTTAAGCAATTAAGCTGCTATACAAATCAACAAGAAAAGTCTGACAGAATAAATCAGGCCCAACTTATAGAAGATGAAATGATTGCAGATTCTGCTTAGCGGGCATAATTTTTGTTTGTTTGTTTACAATACCTGAGATGCATCCTTTTATCTATCTAGTAATCAGTTTTATTGATTGTCACTTTAATGTACCATTGCACTTATCTGCAGGAAACTTTTGATCCCATTATCCAGGTTACAACTGGGCGGGACCTCATTCCAGCCATGGTTTATGGGTATGGACTAGTATCGGCCTCTTTTATTTCTGTCAGACAAATCAAAATTGTGGAAATTATATACTTTTGTTTCCAGGAGGAGTGCAAGGGATCAAGATTACACAGGAATGTATTGTGCTGTGTTAACTGTGAAGTAAGTTTTTGTCTCAGATTGTGTCTTGTTGAAAATTAATGATATTGTCAATCAATGTTTTTTTTTTGTTACACAGCTCTAATTTTAATATTTTTATGCAGCAATACTGTAGTTTCCGCGGGTCTTTTCCGCATCATGGGTAGTGAAATTGCTGAGCTACCGTTGGTTGCTACAAGTAGGGATAGCCAAGGCTTGGTAAGTTCGTCAAGCTATCGGATGTATTATGATTCAAGTTTTCATTGGATCATAAAGAATGAATATTTTGAGCATATGGAGTCTGAACTAAACAAGCTCAATGGATCATGCATATGTGCAATACATAGTTGCTCCGACACCACATACGATAAGGGACTGCAAACATGCTGTATCGTCTTCATAACTGCTTAACCCTTGGCTTAAAAAAAACTTGCTTAGCCTTCAAAGATGTTTTGGACTGGTAGATATATCATACTGGATGTTTTAGTTATTGGGATAGCGATTAGTAATTGGATTATTAATTTGAATGTAACTGCACAGTTGGGGCTTTCCTTGTTGCAAAGTCGTGTGCTGTTGCTGAGACAAGACCTGAGGTATAGCAACATTGATCTTTCTTTCCTTCTGTGAACTGAGCAGGGATATTTCCAAGCACTTTTTTCCAGCATAGAACGGCTGTTGGCATCTTTGGAGGTGAAACATTTTGTGCTACCAGCTGCAGAGGAAGCGGAGTCTATCTGGACAGAACGTTTTGGGTTCACAAAGATAAGCCAGGATGAGGTTTGTATATGTTCCTAGGTTCAACTTTCTAGCATGCCTGAGGACGATGAATTAACTTGAGGTTGTAATGATGTAAATATTGTTGAATGCTGCAGCTGCGCGAATACCTCAAGGGTGGCCGAACAACTGTGTTTCAGGGGACGTCAAACCTGCACAAGCTGGTCGCGAAACTTGAATGCTAGTTATGTGAGAATTGCATGGGAGGAGCAAGGACATGAAGCTAAGAAGCAGCTCATTGTTTGTGTGCCTCTTGGATTGACGCAGATAGGAAAGGGGCACCCTGATCCCGTTCTTCTAAATGTTTGTGAGCATGGTGGTATTGGCATCTTGGTCTGTTTCCATAGCTAAAGGTGAAGAAGATTGTGTAAGATATAAGGGACAAGCTGCAAAGGCAAAAGCCAAAGCTAAAGCTGAGTGAATTTCAGGCACCTTATTGGGTGGTCGTATGCGTGCTGTGGGACGCTGTGTTTGTTGAGTAGGTGTTAGCTCGGGCGGGAGTGAGATGGCGACTGCATTTGTGTTCTGTTGGTGGGATTTTCACTGCTGAGGTGACTGTTGTATCTTTCTGTTTGGCAGTGTGATACTAGGCTGTTAGGAGTGGGGTGGGGTGTGGAGGTTTCAAATTCAACGTACATCATGAACATGTGATTCCTCTTTATTGGTATGACTCACCCATGGATGTTAGTGTGGATGGAATGTAGACATGTAGTGCAGCAGTTGTAATGTAACAGAAGTATTGTTTTCCCCACCTATGTAACATATTTAATTTGCTGCGAATTCCATGAGGCTGGTGCAGCGTGGGCAGCGTTTGGTTGCTTGAATCAAACCGTGCATGTATAGGTGCATCTTGGATAACCATGTGGGGGCCCACATGTCCCACTGTTTGGTTAGCGGATTGAACGATTCTGTCCAAGTATGCCTGGAATATACCTTTGTAGATGCTGTATACTCGTGTACGCTGAAAAAGACACGACGCCGTTCAGGACGAGCCTCGCGCAGTCGCGCTCACACCTGCTGCGCTTGGTCGTCCTCCGCAGTCGGTGCTCCCAGAAGTTTCTAGTTTGATTTGATGGATTACTGCTGCCAGGTACATCTCCTACATTAGTACAGATCTCTTATCCTGCTTTTTATTTTCTTCAGGGTATGCGGCTCCTGAGAATAAAAAATCCTGTCTGTTTTTATTTCTAGAGAAAACATCCTGTCGGTTCGTATTCTTATATGATGTTAATTTGTTCAAACTTTAAAATATACAACATCATCTATATGTTGTTGCATTCATAATAGGAATTTTGTACAAATATGTGGTACATATGTAAAATGCTTGGATGGACCCATACAACCAACCAAATATGATCTTGTAGTGAATTGTCAAATATAATTGGTTGTGATGGATAACAAACTAGTTAGGGTTTGTTTGGCTGTGCTCGTATTCACCTCAGGCCTTGTTTGGATGTAGTCGGATTCGTATCAATCCATATGTGTTGAGGTAGATTAGAGCATAACTTAACTAAATTCTACCACAATTCACTCTAACACATATGGATTAAGGTGAATCCAATAACATCCAAACAAGGCCTCAATTTGCATTCAATTCATGTATGTTGAGGTGAGTTAGGGTGGAATTTAAACTTACACTTCATTAAACGTGGATTGAGGTGAATACGAGTACATCCAAATAAGCTGTTAGGTGTTTTAATATATGCATTTTTTTATGGAAATCTTCCGCATGCTGTTGTGCTCTATGATGTGGAGAACTTACGCAACTCATTTGAAAGTAGTTATTAAGAAATCTTCATACTTTTATGTTTTTATTAGTATGCTTAGCTCGTCGATGGCAGCAGGTGCTGCTGCTTCTTCCAAAAGTATAAACGGACGGAGCATGCTATCATCTTCTATCTTGTGCAATTATGCAAAATTTGAACTTGTGCAAGTAGAAACAAAAGGAGAATTATCCTTTAATAACTTCTCGTTTTTATACGAATCTTTCTGTAATAATATACTATTCATGTTTTCACGTGAATAGGCTTATAGGCCTGCCGATACTTTCAAAATCTAAAAGCTAAATTTACCCACAGAGTACGATTTGCGCAAAACATTTTTACACACACTACAATGGACTTAGAGCACGGAATTCAAAGTACAGTTATCCACTAATAGTGCAAGGCACCGCTGAGGTCCTGTCAGTGTTGATGTAGAACGAGATACCGGTTGCTTCCTGTAATCCGGAAACCAGGCTATACCTTACCATGATCAGGCCAACATTCTCTTATCAGATGGCTGAATGTCAATATGTCCACAGGGAACCATCCTAGGATGAATGCTCGAGTCAAGAATACTTGCAGAGGGCCACAATGCACGCTGAACAATGGTTCTTGCACTTTGTTCCTGAAGGTGAAGAATTACTGGATTTTATTTTATGAATTTTCAGGAAAGATCGTCTGAATGAATTTCAGGAAGCGCTCCGAGTAGAAATTGGGTTCCACGACAGATATTGACAATGAGTTATATTGGATGGACTTGTAAGCATGCTCAATCTTCTTCCTTATGTTGTACTCCTGCAAGATATCAATTATTCCCAGGTAGAGCACCACATCGTACACCTGATCATTGGCCTCACTGTCATTATCCTGAACCACCTGTTCTGCCCTCGCCGGCATGTTAACCCCAAGTTGGATCTGGAGCCTGATAAAATTGATAATTTCTTCTCAGCCTTACACTGCGCTGGCATTTAACATACAACAAATCATGGGAACATGCATATAATGACAGCATAACTCGCCTTGCGGTGCCTGGAAGCAAGAGATCTACTTCCTCGAAACTTGCACTTGATGATCGAAGACGGGCTCCCCTTATATGAGAACCGATGACAACATCATTTTGATCACTAGCTCGCTGAACCAAAACCAGTCCTTCAGGACTGTTCAAAGCCGCCGCCTCCAGAGCATCTATATTGCTTCATACAAATGTTAATAATAGGTAAAAGAAACATTACTGGAGGAAAAGGCTTTTGCAAAAAAAATAAAAATAAAAATAAAATATATATAGGGGTGCACATAGGATTAATTACATTACAAAGCAAAGTTACGAAGTCAGACTGTTTACATAGATAACATGGGTTTTGATGTTGAGTGGACTTGATGGCAAAAGGTTCCTCAATGTAGAGCATACTAAAAATTTCTGGGAGGACCCTAGGTGATAAAGGGCCCTTCCTGTACAGCTGTGTTTCTGTATCTATAAGATGGAGAAGATTGTACATGTCCAAATGTTTTATTGTGTTACATGGAATCAACACTACCAGCATGCTTTTCCAGGAAAACTCCAGAGCAATCATGTTGTTGTGGAAGACTAGAGGCATAGTGAGCCAGTCGTCAGCACAAGATCAAGCTCAGAGAGGGAAGAAATGAAGAGGTGATCGAGTGGTACAGCGGAAGTGAGGGGGTTATGTTTCCATAACACTACCGTGTCAGGAAAAAAGTTGTCATGTTCATGGGACAAACGGTAAAATGTACATGTAAAGATAGGCCAGCCAAACACCTAAATGCTACTAGCTACTACGTAGGCAACTAAAATAGCTAAGCACAAAGGTAAGGTATGTCCTAACACTCATGTATTAAGCATCTTACTGAGAAAAATATTAAGTACCTTCTTCCGAAAGAACAGCCAGCCTATCTGGTAGGATTGTTTGATGAAAGGATGCCTGTGTCCGTAGGCTTTGAGGAGCCCGAAAATGAACGCCAAGAAGCAAGCTATAATCCATTATTGCGTGATACTTTAGAAATTTGCTATCGGTCTCAATTTGCCTACAGATAAAAAGATGATTACACTAAAGGTCCAAACACTCCAATGAATACTGCCGCAATAGCATATAATTCTCAAGGTAGAATGCAAAGAAATAGTAGCAATTTTTTACAAACAAGGTACCAATACAGACAACAAATATGACTGCTCTAAAGAAATTAGAGATTTGGTTTCTTTTCCTTTCTAGTAGGAATTGTTTTCTCAGGATAAGTTGTAATCGTACAGCTTCACAATATAATATTGAAATTGTGGAGAAACTTTACATCAAATGACATTTTGGGTTAAGCAGTGTCAAAATTTATCACATAAACTTTTGGTAAGCGTAGCTGATAAAAAATGACAGCACTGGACATCTGTAGGTATGAACATGACATAGTTCAGCTAGCATCTCTGGAATACAAGTTTGCAAAATATTGTACAGTGACGGTGAAATTCCTAGCTACAAAGGATGTACCTACTGATAGAACAGTAACTACTTTGAGGTGCAATTTTCCTTCAATTGCGACACAAAATATTTATATAACAGGTACAAAGTCGTATTTGAATGAGAGAATCATAAAATAGCCCTTCATGGCTAGGTTAAAAGTTGCTAAAATGGTAAAGAACCCCAGTTAAATTGTGATACATAGCTCTCCTGGGTGTTCGAGAAAAGAAAAAAAAAGGTTAAAAGTTGCTTACGCAAGCAAAGTCTCCCGCCATGAAGGCTCGAGATAAAATGAATAGTTTAGATCCAAGTCTTTCAGTGTTGTATTCTCGTCGATTTTTACTTTGTCTGTTGAGCGGCCTAAGGATGAACCTTTCAAGTCAAACCTCCGGTGAATTCTAAGTTCAGTGCAAAACATGTTTCCCATCACTACAAATCGGAACTGCAAACACAAACAACAGCAGCATGCATTATTTTAGGATAAATGGCTACAATTTAAATCTGATCATAAACCGCTCTGACTGTTTAAGAAATGAAAATATGACACTAGATAATGAATGGTCACCAAAATGACCTTTACTGTTACTACCCATCGGGGATGTTAGCAAATCCAAAAGAAAGGAAACTTATCATATTATGAAAACACTTTTCGTTAAAATCTCATAGTCTTTGCATACACCAATGTTCAAAGGTTTTCTAAAACATACTTGTGTGAACAAATTGTAAAACTTCATTTCTCATGTATCAGGTGAAGTAGCAAGGATGCATGTGATAACCTTTTGACCACTGGACGGTTTAACCCTGTGGAGGCCAAAAAACTTAGTTATGAGTGTGTTCTCGTAGGTACGGACATGGTAATAATACTCTGGAAGCATTCGTAGAAGAACCTGCAAGAAATTTTAGACAGTTTAGAACTGGTATGAACTGTCAAACAATTTATCCATAAAAAAGTTCAAAAATATCACTCCATGACAACAAGTTGAGTAACAAAAAGGCCATACTACATTTTGTCATGAAACAAGTTGAGCACCAGGGCCAAATAAGCTAAAAGTTCTAGATCATTGAATATATCCAACTTTTTATCAATAGTAGGAATTTGGTAGAAGATGGAACCATGGTCTATATGCCTGGTCCCATTTCTGTTTACCAAAACCATATGATCCATGCAATTTACTGACTCATATAATCTAATAGGATATATTTTCCAAAACATATTAATAGGATATAAAGGTATAGCTTGGGATAAGAAAATTTGGCAGGAGGCATTGCCGCATAGAAAACTTCTAAAACCATTAAATAGATATGAAAACCTGCACTTCAGACTTCCGTAGAGTCTTGATCATAAATCGATCATCCTGAGATAGGAAGAAGACACTTCCACTCTTTCCAGGAGAAGATAGCTCCCTAAGTGCATCACTTCCACAAATTGAAATCATATAATCCGCTGCATCAATCTTGAACATCTCCCTCAAATTTCTACACAGATACACAAGTAGATCTTATTAAGTTCTGAAATACAAAGCAGTACAGTTAGAGTCACTTATCAGGTGCCCAAACAAGGAAAAATTCTCATTGTTATGGTCCTAACAAAGTTACTTCAATTGTTTTTCTAAGCAAAACACTATATTGTTTATGATCACTATAAGTTATTCTCATATAATCTGTAGAGCCCTCATGTTCTTTTCACTGAATTTGCTTAGGTTCACAACCTTGATAATGGGATACCACACAACAAACCTGAACACCATTGGGCAGTAGTCTTTCCATTTAAAATTATCAGCATGATGTGAAGGAGTAAGCCGTGATCCATTTTTGGGGAAGTTCATCCAGAAACTTGCTCTGGGACCATAATCAGAAGCTCGCACTTCACGTCTCTGAATAGGTGTAATCTTTCCAACTGTATACCTGAGTATAAATGTATAATCACATTAAAACCTTCAGTGGTCACAAAATCATTCAGTTGGATATTTCAAAAAGACAATGCCCTGTTGATAATAGATATATTAGAACATTCTGATACATTTTCTATGCCATCGAGAAACAAACTCCAGAATGTCAATAACAGTTTCTGTAGAAAAAAGGAATGTCAATAACAGTGAAATTCTGTAAGACTTGGAGCTTCCCTTAGTGCTTTAATTGCCCTTACTATAGCCAACTATACGGTTAACCATCATTCCAATTCTCTATTATGAACTCCATCTAAAAAATCACATTTTGAACAGCACTGCACTTCAAGAATTACAGAAATATATTGCTCTTCTGCTTTTTTTCTCAAACACACAGGAGATCTGTGTTATCATTTCCTTAAGAAGGATGGGAAAGTACATAGGGGAGGAAGAAAAGAACTCTCCACCTCCAAGGCTCCAACACTCCCAAGGGCCAAGACACACAATGACACAACCAACACACCCAGAACCAGACTATCAGGCAGCAAACAAAGAAGGGGACCAGAAAAGATTACGAAAAAGAACAGAGGATCAAATGTCCACTGTGAGCAACCTTACAAGGAACTCCTGGAGATCTTTAGCTCCAGACGAGCACCACAAATGCACTCATTTGTCACGGTTTGCATCACCGTCATGACACTTGGCTTGCTCTTCCACTACATTCTGTCATGCAAACATGAACAAGATAATTGACACTGTTTTGTATTATGCAACACTTGCTTTGTTAAAGTTTATGATAAAAATGTCTGAAGCCATAACTTCTGATCAACTATCAAGTTTGCATTCCATATGTAAACCTCTCACTCCAGCACTGCTAATCTTAAGTAAAAGTTATGGGTTTACAGACTACCTGATAGAGAGTTAAGCCAACAGGCTTTTGGATGATTGATAGATAGATTGCAGAGTGTTTACATATATAGGGATTACAGGAGGGTGGCCCAAGGGGCCAGCCGAGTGTGAAGGGGCCTGTCCAGCCAAGCAGGCGGCACAGGAAGCTAGGGGATTACATAAAGGAGTAATTAATTCTAACACCCCCCCGCAGTCGGAACGTCGATGGAACGAACATTCAGACTGGAGCGAAATTCTGTGAAGACAGAGGAGGGGAGCCCCTTGGTGAAGACATCTGCGTACTGCGACGTTGTAGGAACGTGGAGGACGCGGACAGCTCCAAGGGCGACCCGTTCACGGACAAAGTGAAGGTCGATTTCCACGTGCTTGGTGCGTTGATGCTGAACGGGGTTGGTGGAGAGGTAGACGGCGCTGACATTGTCGCAGTAGACGAGGGAGGCAGTCTTCAGGGGGTGGTGCAGCTCCTGGAGAAGTTGCTGCAGCCATGAGACTTCGGCGACACCGTTGGCAACAGCACGGTACTCTGCTTCGGCACTCGACCGAGAGACAGTGGGTTGCCTTTTGGACGACCAGGAGATGAGGCTGCCACCGAGGAAGACAGCGTAACCAGAGGTGGAGCGGCGAGTGTCCGGGCAGCCGGCCCAGTCAGCATCAGTGTAGACGACAAGCTGAGTTGGAGCAGACCGGGGGATGATCAGGCCATAGCTGATGGTGCCCTGAAGGTAGCGAAGGATCCGCTTGGCAGCAGTCAGGTGAGTCTCGCGAGGATCATGCATGTGAAGGCAGATTTGCTGGACGGCATATGCAATGTCAGGGCGAGTGAACGTCAAGTACTGGAGGGCACCTGTAAGACTGCGGTAGGCAGTGGGATCATCCACAGGAGGGCCAGCATCTGCGGAGACCTTGGCACAAGTGTCAACGGGGGTAGAGCAGGGATTGCAGCCACTCATACCATGGCGTTCCAGAATGTCCAGGGTGTATTGCCGCTGTGAGAGGATGAGAGTGTCCCTGTGTCGCTGAACTGCCACGCCGAGGAAGTGATGCAAGGGACCAAGGTCTTTCATGGCAAACGCCTTCTTCAGGGCAGCAATCACACGGAGGAGGAGCTGCTGAGAGGAGGCAGTGAGGACGATGTCATCCACATACAGGAGCAGGTATACTGTCTCGGCGCCGCGTCGGTGTATGAATAGGGAGGTGTCTGACTTTGCTTCAGTGAAACCCAAACTGAGCAGATAAGTAGCAAATCTGCTGTACCACGCACGGGGCGCCTGCTTCAGCCCGTAGAGGGACTTGTTGAGCTTACAGACATGTTCTGGGAAAGCAGGGTCAGCGAACCCGGTGGGCTGAGAGCAGTAGACGGTTTCTGACAAAGTCCCATGGAGGAAAGCATTCTTCACGTCGAGTTGATGAATGGGCCAATCCCGAGAGTGTGCCAAGGTGAGAACGGTACGAACTGTGGCTGGTTTGACGACAGGGCTGAAAGTCTCGTCGTAATCAACACCGGGGCGCTGTGTAAATCCGCGAAGGACCCAACGAGCCTTGTATCTGTCCAAGGAGCCATCAGCATGAAACTTGTGTTTGAAAATCCATTTTCCAGTGACCACATTTGCCTTGGCCGGACGAGGAACAAGGTCCCACGTGTGGTTGTCCAGGAGAGCAGCATGTTCTTCTTCCATGGCACAACGCCAGTGCGGATTGGCAAGAGCGTCGCGACAGGACCGCGGTACTGGTGACAGGGCCTCAGTATGTAAGGCGAGACGAGGCTGCCGATACCCGGACTTCCCGCGGGTCGCCATGCCATGAGAGTTGGCGACCGGAGGGATGGGGACAGCCGTTGTCGGAACCGGAGGGCCGTGCTTGACATAGCGCGGCGGGGAGGGAACAATCTTTGAGCGTCGAGAGGGCCTCCAGCGGGCGCAGCGTGGATGAGCCGAAGCGGGAGGCGCTGGAGTACACGTGAGTGACGGAGGCTTCTTTGAAGTAGGGAGCCGGGGCGCCGGGTGCTACGGGTTCGGCACGACATGGTGCTCGAGGGTACAAGCAGAACCGAGGGCGCTGGACAGAGGAGCCGGGCACTGGGTTGCCGCGGGCGCCTTAAGTCTTGAAAAGCGCCGGGATCGGGCGTCGCGATCCGATCCACCGGGGGCGAGCAGCAGCGGCGAGAGGACGGGGAAGCCTGGTGGAGGCGATCGACGCCGGGCCGCCCAGATCCAACCAACGGGTGGCTGGCGATGGCGATGTCTCAGGAGCGAGCATGTGAAGTGGATGCTGCACAATGCAAGCAGACCAGACCAGGTACTCAGAGGTAAAGGAAAAACTGGTAGGGGGTCATCGTTAGTTAGAAAATCAAGGTCCTGTGGAGGAGGTGAGGATCGGCGAAGGGAGAACGGAAAAGTTGTTTCATCGAAAACAACATGCCGGGAAACGATGACCCGGTTGGTGGCGAGATCGAGGCACCTGTAGCCCTTGTGATCAGGCGAGTAGCCGATGAACACACATAGAGCGGAGCGTGGAGCAAGTTTGTGGGGTGTTGTGGCGGTGAGATTGAGATAACAGGTGCACCCGAAAGCTCGTAGGTTATGGTACGAGGGGTGGGTGCCATAGAGCGCAAAGAAGGGAGTGCTCATGTGCAGCGTCTTGGTAGGGAGTCGATTCAGGAGGAGAGTAGCAATGGCAAGGGCATCACCAAAGAGGGAAGGTGGCATGGAAGCTCCCGAAAGAGGAGGGTTCGGGTGACATTGTTAGTGGTGCGAATCATGCGCTCGGCTTTCCCATTTTGTTGAGATGTATAGGACGGGACATACGAAGAGAAACGCCGCTGGCAAGAAAGAATGCACGGAGGCGGAGTTGTCAAACTCACGGCCGTTGTCACACTGCATTGTTTTGATGGTGCAGCCGAAGTTCTTACATGAGCAAAAAAGTTGGAAATAGTAGGAAAAGTGTCAGACTTGAACCGAAGTGGAAAGGTCCAAAGGAAATGAGAGCAGTCATCGAGGATAACAAGGTAATATTTGAAACCGGATACACTGGTAATAGGTGATGTCCACAAATCACAATGCACCAAATCAAAATTCTGAGCTGCTCTAGAAGAGGAACTAGTAAAAGGTAAACGAGCATGGCGTCCAAGTTGACACGCATGGCAGAGGGAGTCGTCGTCAGGCTTGCTGTAGATGATGGAAGAGGACTGAGCAAGACTCTGAAGAGCAGCCTTGCCAGGGTGACCGAGACGGCGATGCCAGGTAGTCTGGGAGGGAGTAGTCACTAGTGCGCAGGGACCGGAGGAGGACGCAGGCAGCTGCAAGGTGTAGAGAGGTCCCTGGCTGTTACATCGAAGGAGGGTGTTCTTGGAATGCAGATCCTTCACAGAAACACCAAGAGGGTCAAATTCAATCAAATGTAATTGTCGGGCCAGAACTTGAACGGAAAGCGGTTTTTAATAATATTAGGAGCTATAAGGACATTATTGAGGCGAAAACGGGCGTGAAGGATGGAGAAACCAAGTGCCAACGATCGGAGAGAGTGCGCGCTGCTGCCAACAACAATGGAGGATGGAAAGAAAGAAGATGGCGAAGCTGTGACCATACCAGAGTTGGAGGCAATGTGAGAGGAAGCACCGAGTCAATAACCCACCCAGAGGAGCCCGATGGCGAGTCGTGGAGACGGTCTTTGAAGGCGTTGGCGAGGGACTCAGTAGTCCATGGCGACCAAGTAGGAGAGGGCGCCTGCTGGGGTGCCTGGTAGTATGCCCCGGGGTTTGGCGGTGGAGTGAAGTAACCCGGGGGCACACCAGCCACTAGGGCTTGCTGCGGTGATGGAGGCGGGACGGTGCGAGGCGGTGGACCGCGAGGACCGCCAGGAGTGGACCCAGGCCACATATGGATGGACCCGGTCCATGGGTTGAACATGGAAGGCCACTGCTGACCGCTTTGAGTGCCGCTGGCCACTGGGTGTTGCCGGTTGCTTGGTGAGAGCCGCCACAATGCACCGCTTTATGCCGCGCGTCGCCGCATGGCGACGTCGACCGCGACCGTTCCCGTGGCCAGACAGCTGCCCCCCGGTAGTCTGATGAGGACGCGGAGGAGCAGAGGGCGGGGGAGTAGCGGGCTGCTTGCCGGACGATGAGGCGACGAGGGCTGATGGCGGTGCTGAAGGTGGCGCCATGTTGAGTTCAGCAAGGCGGAGATCAGCACGGACGTCAGTGAAGGAGGGGAATGGCCTCTGTCGAGTGATGAGCTGCGACATGAACTGGAATCGTTCATTGAGTCCGCGCAGGACGTTCAGCACCAGCGTGCGGTCGAGAACGGGCTCGCCAAGGTCGGCAAGCGCATCTGCCATACTCTTCATCTTGCGGCGGTATTCGTCGATGGAGAGGGCGCCCTGGCAGAGGGTGCGGAACTCGGCATCGAGGAGCATGGCGCGTGATTCGCGGTTGTTGAAGAATTGTTGTTCGAGGCCGAGCCATGCTGCCCGAGCAGTGAGGCCGTCACGCTCGTGAACGACGTCGAGGAGGTCGGGGGAGATGGTGTTGAAGATCCATGAGACGACGACGCAGTCCATGCGAGACCACGCCGCATCACAGGGGCGAGGAACGTCGCTGAGGACATGGTCCTTCAGGGCGTAGCGGCCGAGGACGAGAAGGACGTAGCCACGCCATTTGGAGTAGTTAGAGGACTGCAGATCAAGGACGATGGGGATCAAATTCTTGATGTTCTCGCGCGGCGGCGGCACTGGCTATGAAGGTGGCGCGATGGCGCGGCCTCGAGGTGACGGAGCGCGCGGTCGTCATCTTTCAAGGTGTCGTCGCGGAGGGACTCTGGGTCTGGCTTGGTCGCGGAGAGGCGAGGCTGTCGCTCGTCGCCCAGTATCGCTACTGCGCAAGCCCGTGTCGAGTCGAGAGCAAGCGGCGCGCGGACGCTGCGTCTGGCGGCGGCGGCAGACTTGAGAAGGTCCGCCTCTCTCTTGAAGGAGCCGATCGCGCTTCGGCGTTGGAGGACTGCAGAGAGCGGCCTCGTCTTCTAGTTTCTTAAGCGCGGCGATGGCTTCATCGCGAAGTTTGCCGCTTATGGCGGCAATAAAAAGCCAGAGCTGGAGGAATCGCCGGCAGCCATGGGCGGCAGCAGACGGGTCGCGCGTGGTGGCCGACGAAGAAGCGCGGCGGCCCGCCGAAGAAGCGCGACGCTGCCGCTGCCGCTGCTGGCAAGGCGCGGGGTCGTCGAGAGAGCGTAGTGCGCGGCCGTGAAGGCGCTACAAGACGAAGAGGCGCGACGCAGGCGCTGGCGGCGCCGAGCGCCGCGCGTGCCGTGAAAAAGCGAAGCGGGGAACGGCACATGACCAGATTAGTCGTCTGATACCATGATAGAGAGTTAAGCCAACAGGCTTTTGGATGATTGATAGATAGATTGCAGAGTGTTTACATATATAGGGATTACAGGAGGGTGGCCCAAGGGGCCAGCCGAGTGTGAAGGGGCCTGTCCAGCCAAGTAGGCGGCACAGGAAGCTAGAGGATTACATAAAGGAGTAATTAATTCTAACACTACCCAATGGAAAGACTTAGTTCTCCAGCAGAAAGTCGTTACCTAACCTGTCAGTTATGCTCTACAATTACTTTTAGATGACAGATACTAATTTGTGCAAGGTAGAGGCATCCTTAGCATTTTGTTGACACTGCAAAGACAAATTATTCATAACTATTTTGGTAAATGGAGGTATATACATGCAGTTCATGCACAGTAGGTGGCTTATGATATACATTCTGGAACCCTGCATATGGGTTAATACTATTTCAAGCATTTAACAACATATAATGGAGAACAATGATAAGGAGTGAAATAGAAAGTGAAGACATTCAAATATCAGTTCTCTTGGTGTCTCATTGTATGCATTACCTGATTCCAAGCTGCAGACTGAGCATCAGATCATAACTTCTATGTCCTTTAATTATTGTCTGCCCAGGTTTCTTTATATCCTTCACCAATTTCTTCGGGCGGCGTGATACCTTTTTTAATGGATCTGAGAAGCTTCTATCCACCACAACCTCACTGATGAGAACACCTTGCATATATTCCCGTTCCAGTATAGGAAGGTTGGAATCAGCCTTATTTTCACAGCTTTCAATTGCAGAACTTTCATTTGTTTCACAACCAATGAATTTTTCAATGGCTGCTCCAAGGCTCCACCTTCTTTCCAGTGATACATTTCTCGAGCGAGTTTTCCCAAAACTCAAGCTTCTAACAGAT
This sequence comes from Miscanthus lutarioriparius, assembly GCA_904845875.1. Taxonomy (NCBI): domain Eukaryota; kingdom Viridiplantae; phylum Streptophyta; class Magnoliopsida; order Poales; family Poaceae; genus Miscanthus; species Miscanthus lutarioriparius. Next base: position 94,122 of record CAJGYO010000649.1, on the reverse strand, counting down.
GAAATACCTACAGAGTCCTGATTTTTGCTAGCCATCATGTCTGCCATGTCAAATGAGGCGGAGTGAAGGATACGAGAACCATGAATCTGACTTTCAGCACCAGGCAGTACACCTCTCTTTCTTAAACCGTCGATGTATAGCTCATCGGGAACTGGAATTCCATGACATTTTGGATAGAATGTGCCTTTTCCATCCTTCAACCCCCTTGTCCAGGTTCCAACATAGTAGCCAGAGTCCTTCCATGTGTAGACTCCATACCCATGCATGACACCATCTAACCAGTTCCCTTCAAATGAATCTCCATTGTTCCATGTGAGGATTCCTTTGCCTGACATGACCCCATTTTTCATGGTGCCAACATAAGTGTTGCCATCTGCCCAGGTATAGGTGCCATGCCCTTGTATTTCTCCATGCACCCAAGAACCTTCAAAAATGTCTCCGTTGGGATATGTCTGTAAACCAAGGCCATGCTTAAGATTCAGCTTCCAGCCTCCCTTGTAAGTGGAGTTGTTTAGCCCAGTATACGTTCCTTGACCATAAATGTAGCCACCGGAGTAGTCACCTGTGTAGGTGGCCCCTGTCGGCCACAGCGTCTTGCCTTGCCCATGCCTGAGGCCTCTCCTCCAGTCACCCTCATAAACACAACCATCGGACCAGATATAACAACCTGAGCCATGTGGCGTGTTGCCCGATAATGCGCCACGATAAATATCCCCATTGGGCAGTATAAACTCTCCATCTCTAGAGTCAGAGTTTGTTTGAGAAGCATCTGAATGTTGAGCAAGCTGCAAGGAGCCCTTGTGAAGATTGTAAGGAGGCTGGGTTGTTCCAGGAAGTAAGATACCAGCATCTTGAAGCTCATCATGGAGAAGAGCCGCAGGGGTGGCCATGCATACAGCTCACAGCTCAGCAGGGGCTGCGGCAAGAAGATAGATGCTAGAACAGGCTGCACAAAATGATGAAAGTAAGGGATTAGATGAGTTGCAGTTGCAAGTGGTGGAAGAAAACAAAGTCGGCGAGATCTGCTTGGATCTTGGCAGGGAGGGCAGGAAGACAGGTTACTACCCTTTTGTAATGAATCGCCTACTGAAAAGTGGTGAGCATAGTAATAATAAAGAGAAAAAGTGATCTGAATCCGATCCCCGTCCCCGTGCCGGAGATTGCGAAAAGTAAACGCAGCAGCATGATGATGAAAAACAAAATTGAAACTGAACACCCTGCCTGCGTATTCTATTGAATTGATTTGACTTGAAGCAACGAGAATGAGATGAGCAGCAAACCCAAATAATTAGTTAATTAACTACTCAGGTAATGGATTTGAACGGAGCTGGCTGGATACAAGGGGGCGGGGCAGGGCTAGGAAGGAGTGGCTCTCGTCTCCTAGCAAGGAAGGCCAAGCTAATAGAGGAATCCATATTATCCATCCCCGGGTCTTGGTTGCCTCACCTCCGGGCTCCGTCTCCGATCCGGCTGCTGGCTGCCGGCTGCCTAGCCGTCGTGGTGGTTTCTTCCGCCTCGGCCCTTCCATTGGCGAGTGCGGGTGGGTCGGCCAGGCGAGTCGTCGGCGACGGCAGAGCGGCTGGCTAAGCGCCTGAGCTGGAGAGGGACACGGGGGAGTGTCGGTTGAGGTTTGGGCTGGACTGGACTGGGCCTTTTTTCTTCCCTCCCTTCTCCATGGGAAAGCTGGTTTGGGCTGGCCGGGCTGTAATTTAATTAATATAATTTATATTTATTAATAAGAACAAAGTAAAACAACAATCTACGTACGATACGTTCTCATCATATATATATGCTAATAATTTTGGATCTGATGGAGTATTCTTCTATCTCTCTCTCTCTCTCTCTCATACATGAGAAAAAAAATGAAATTACAAACTTTTGAAAAAAAAAATCCATGAACGAATAAAGATGTATGGCATGTGTATATGTATTCCGTATGAAAATTAAAATGATGACTATGACCACGCGATCGACTATGATAATAAAAGTATATACAGAGAGAGATAATTTTGGTGAATGAAGAAGGAAAGGGAGAAAAAAGGATGCATGCATGCCCTTCTGGGTTCGTGCGTGGTACCGTACCTCCGCCGCCGATTGACTGATAATGGATCGCCGGCCGGCCGGCCGGACAGTAGCAGCTGCTGGTACTCGATCTCTCTCTAGCTCATGCACCGGAACCGTGATGAGATATATAGATGGTCGATCGGATCGGATCGGATCGGAGCGGAGCGGAGCTAGCTTACAGTAACAGCAGCAGCAGCAGCAGCAGCTTCCGATCGATCCATCCAACACCATTCATGCATGTACAGGTAGCTAGCTTGCTACTGCTAGCTATATATATAGTACTAGTACATATACTCGGATACTCCTACATGCATGCATGTATATATTAAACAAATATATGTATGCTTGTGCTGTTAGCTAATGCGCGCTAGCTAGCTGGTAACAGCTTTTTTCTTTTCTTTTCTTTTTATTTACAATGAATACTTCACGTACGCCCCTTACCTTTATTGTCGTTTTTCTGCTTTACTCAATCCATCCCAAATTATAAGATGTTTGACTTTTTTGACACTAAGTTTGACCACTCGTCTTATTCAAAAATTTATGTAAAATATCACTTCTTTCGTCGTGGTTTGGTTTATTAATAAAAATTCTTCAAGAATGATTTAAATTTGACTATATTTGCACAAATTTTTTGAATAAGACGAGAGGTCAAACTTAAGGCAAAAAAGTCAAACGTCTTACAATTTAGGATGGAGTAGTACTATCTTTTCTGGATACATATGATCAAGATCAAATAAATATTTCTTCCACTCACAAATATATGCTTTACGCTTAACAATATAGGCCCTGTTCGCGTGCCCTTATACTCGGTTTGATCCGTTTATTTTTTCATCCGGAACATTGTTTTTCTCTCACAAATTCCTCCAGCATTCCTCCAAACCATCCAGATTCCTCCAAAATTCAGACAAGCGAACAGGCCCATAACCAGACTTTAGAACCTCTGATGACTAGCTGTGGCCTTGTTTAAGAGAGCTTCTAGCAGCCTTTGCTTCTCTAGAAATTAAAGCTCCAAAAACTAGAATTAAGCTCCCAAACAGGGTAGCTTTTTCAAGTTAACAAAAGCTACATTTTATACTAAAAGCAGAGAAGTAGCTTCCCGAGCAAAGCTTCTTCATGAGGTGCTCTTAGAAAAGCTACACCTTACTATCACCACCTCTTAACTATTTAGTTTGAAAACGTTAAATTTACATGCATTTGCATATTTTTATTATTTGTCTTCAAGGACCATTATATTATGTGTGTAATTTCACATATTTGTTGGATTTTATAATAAATATAACGCATTATATATAATAATACAAAGCATTTCATAAGTTGAAGGTTAAAATCCATTTTGTATAATTTTTCCAATCAAAATACACGTTACATTTTAGATAGGACATGCATGAGACAGAACATGGGGAATGTATTAGTTAATTAGGTAGTTATAAAATATATACAAGCATGCTTTGGGTATGCACCGATACCCCGGTACCTTTGAAAAAGAGTCACCGAGCGATGGAAATTGCTGCCCGCCACCAGATCGATGGCTTTCCATCAAATCAAATTAAACAAATACATGCATCCACCGTACCCCAGCAGCCATTATATTTGTCAAATAAAGTGTGGCTAGCTCCATGTGAATAACTAAAAGTCGTCTTTAGTGATGAAAAGTTGATTTTGACACTAAGATCGACTACAACAATTTAAAGAGCTATCTACCACCAACACCCCCATAGCAAAGACGACATATAGCTAGTGGGGAAATAAGATACCTCTTCAACCGCAAATAAAATGGAGGCCGGAGAGAACATCCGCTTACTGTTCACATGGCCCACCCGATCCCTCCACGTATCTCCGAATGCCGTGTGTCCTGCACGTCCGTTCTTCTCGTGTTATTAGAAAAGAAAAATCTCCTCCCCGTCACAAACTGTTAATTAAAGTAAATAAAAAAAGGAAATAAATAACGCCCCTCGCCGCCTCTGCAGGAACACACCGCACCTCGCCGCCTCCGCTTCCGCTCACACCTCGCGTGCTGGCAGGTACACGCGCGGATCATCAGATCGATTCATCGCCTCTTCCTCTTCCTCTTCCCCTTCCCCGGCCTTCATCTTCCCCTTCCCCGGCCGCGTGAAAGCCCTACTTTAATTTTGAATAATTGATGAAACCTAGTACTAACCTTTGTCATGAGTTCTGATATAAGCTAGGTTGGTGCAATCCTAGTATGGAGCATGGTGGTACTTAAGAGATGCTGATATTGATCACAAGAAATGATGAGTTGGCCATATGTGATGGTGATCAAGTGCTCAACTTGGAAAAGAAGAAAGAGAAAAACAAAATCCTTTGGAGATCAAGGCAAAGGTATAATTAAAGATTTTATTTTAATGATCAAGACACTATAGAGAGTGTGACCACGTTTAAGGTAGATGACTGTACTATTAAGAGGGGTTCTTAACTAGATAATTCGGTCATCTAGTGCCACTAGGTGTTGGACTTCATGCATTGCATTTAGGCCTAGTGCACATCGGAGAGTAAGCGAAAATATTTATCGAAAATGTTTTGAGAAATGTTAACTTGGCTCTAACATGTTTTGAGAAAATACTTTGAGAGTTAGCATCGCTTGCGGGGAGTAGCTCGAGTTGACGTGGATCGAAACGCGACAAAGTTTGCAACTCGGAGAGCTAGTGATGGTGCCTGGGTGGCACCGCCACCCCTTGTCCGGTGCACCGTCACCCTTGTGGCGGTGCCCACCAGGACCTGACAGAGAAGGGCCGTTGTGAGGTGGTCAGCGGACATAGATGTGTTCACCGCCATGGGCATGGCGGTGCACCGTCACTGCCTGTCCGATGCCACCGCCCTGTTTCACCTGAGGGCAGCAAGTTGGATTTATAGCCGAGGGGGGCACCGCCAAGGTCACCGCCATGGGTGTGGCGGTGCACCGCCCTAATTATCCAGAGAGGAGTGTTTTTGGGGCTCGGCCAAGGTGGCATCTGAAAGGTCCTAATATGACTAGAGGGGGGGATGAATAGCATATTTAAAAATCTACAAACCAACTAGAGCAATTTGATTAGTATGACAAATAGCGAAATGCAAACTTACTCTAGCTCTACGAGGGTTGCAAGCCACCTATCCAAAAATTATAGTTACTATGATCACTATACACACAATTTTCCTAAGTCACTACTCACTAAGAGCTCTCGCACTTGCTACACTAAAGAGCTCCACTATATGAACTGCTACAACTAGTTTGCGAGAATGTAAATGAGTGAGTAAGGTGATTATACCACTGCGTAGAGGAGTGAACCAATCACAAGAAGAATATCAATTCAATCACCGGGAGAATACCAAAGGGCAAGAGACAATCAATTTTTCTCCTGAGGTTCACGTGCTTGCCGGCACGCTAGTCCCCGTTGTGTTGACCAACACTTGGTGGTTCGATGACTAAGAGGTGTTGCACGAACCTCGTCCACACAATTGGACACCGCAAGAATCTACCCTCAAGTGAGGTAACTCAATGACACGAGCAATCCACTAGAGTTACCTTTCGGCGCTTCGCCGAGGAAGGTACAAGACCCCTCACAATCACCGCGATCGAGCTGAAGACAATCACCAACCTTCGCTCAACGATCCTTGTTGCTCCAAGTCATCTAGGTGGCGGCAACCACCAAGAGTAACAAGTGAATCCCGCAGCGAAACACGAACACCAAGTGCCTCTAGATGCAATCACTCAAGCAATGCACTTGGATTCTCTCTCAATCTTACAAAGATGATGAATCAATAATGGAGATGAATGGGAGAGTTTTGGCTAAGCTCACAAGGTTGTTATGTCAATGAAAATGATCAAGAGAGTGAGCTAGAGCTAGCCAAATGATATTTACAGACACCCCCAAACAATAGAGTCGTTGGCTCAATTATTGGGCTGACGGCGGGACGACCGGACGCGTCCGGTGTGGTGACCGGACGTGTTCGGTCACAGCCTGACCGCCACATGTCCTATTCAAATTGTTTGGCCATTCGTGCCCAACGACTATCTCTACGCACAATAATACTAGTGACCGGACGCGTTGTTAGAAAACGACCGGACATGAGAGACGTAGCGTTCGGTCGAGTCTAGAGAGCTCCTAGAGTCGCTCTGGGCCGACCGGACGCGTCCGGTCACACCGGACCAGACGCTCCCAGCGTCCGATCAATTATAGCACTGAAAACCCGAGACTTGCAGGTTCACATCGTACGCATCCGATGTGGCGACCGGACGCGTCCGGTCGCTATGTTCAGTCGCTACGTCCGATCGCAGTATGCAATCCTTCTTCGAGCTATATCACTTTTGAAAGGTCCTAATGGCTAGATGGGGTGAATAGCCTAATAAAAATTTTTACAACAACACTTTAGCCTAAGTTAGTGTGCTCTCAAAGGCTAACTAAAGAACCACACTAACCAAACTAACAAGCTCTCACAACTAGCTACACTAAAGAGCTTGACAACTAGTTTGCGGTAATGTAAAGAGAGTGAGCAAGATGGTTATACTGCCGTGTCGAGGAATAAACCAATCAATCACAAGAATGAATACCAATGAAGACCAATCACCTCGGAATCAAATGATGGACACAATGATTTTTTACCGAGGTTCACTTGCTTGCCGGCAAGCTACTCCTTGTTGTGGCGATTCACTCATTTGGAGGTTCACAAGCTAATTGGCATCACACGCCAAACCCTCAATAGGAACACAAGATGAAGATCACATAAGCCACGAGTAATCCACTAGAGTACATTTTGGCTCTCCACCGGGGAAATGTCAAGAACCCCTCACAATCACCACAATCGGAGCCGGAGACAATCACCACCCTCCGCTCGACGATCCTCGCTGCTCCAAGCCATCTAGGTGGCGGCAACCACCAAGAGTAACAAGCGAATCCCACAGCGAAACACGAACACCAAGTGCCTCTAGATGCAAACACTCAAGCAATGCACTTGGATTCTCTCCCAATCTCACAAAGATGATGAATCAATGATGGAGATGAGTGGGAGGGCTTTGGCTAAGCTCACAAGGTTGCTATGTCAATGCAAATAGCCAAGAGAGTGAGCTTGAACCGGCCATGGGGCTTAAATAGAAGCTCCCACGAAATAGAGCTGTTGTACCCCTTCACTGGGCACAACTCGGGGTGACCGGACGCTCCGGTCACGCGATGTGTGCCACGTGTCCCCTCTCTTCAAATGTTGATCGCCCGATCTCAACGGTCAAGTGACGACCGAACGCAGCAGCTCAAAGTGACAGGACGCTGAACCCCAGTGTCCGGTCGTTTCTAGTAAGCATCCGAAGATGACTTTTCACGACCGAACGCGTCCGGTCAAGCTCGACCGGACTCACCCAGCGTCCGATCACACGGTGACTCCCCTGTGTGCTACCACGTCAGCAGGACCGGATGTAGCCCACCAGCGTCCGGTCACTAAGTGACCCAGCGTCCGGTCAGAGACCGACACCAGCATCTCTGCAGATTCTACTGACCGGAAGCGCCGGTCCAACCGAGGCCAGCGTCCGGTCACTGCGTGACCAACTCCTTTTCAACTCTATCTTATTCACCCTTGCTCAAATATGCCAACCACCAAGTGTATCACCTTGTGCACATGTGTTAGCATATTTTCACAAACATTTTCAAGGGTGTTAACACTCCACTAGATTCTAAATGCATATGCAATGAGTTAGAGCATCTAGTGGCACTTTGATAAACGCATTCTGATACGAGTTTCACCCCTCTTAATAGTACGGCTATCAAACCTAAATATGATCACACTCTCTAAGTGTCTTGATTACCAAAACAAAATAGCTTCTACCATTTATACCTTTGCCTTAAGCCTTTTGTTTTTCTCTTTCTTCTTTTCAATTCTAATCACTTGATCATCACCATGGCATCGCCATCTTCATGTCATGATCTTCATTTGCTTCACCACTTGGAATGTGCTACCTATCTCATGATCACTTGATAGACTAGGTTAGCACTTAGGGTTTCATCAATTCACCAAAACCAAACTAGAGCTTTCAATCTCCCTTTTTGGTAATTGATGACAACCCTTTCACAAAGATATGAATTGAAATTCAATTGAATCCATGTTGCTTGTCCAAGCATATTTACCATGTGTAAAAGGATATGGACAAGTTTCATGAACCCCATATGGTAGTAATTGCTCCCCCTACATATGTGCTAAGAATTTAGATTGCAACTTGCACATATGCTTAGATAGGAAATATAGGAGACAATGTCTACCAAATGATGCTAAGGTATAAAAGATGGACCTTTGAAGCGTGATACCAATCGGAGTGCACCAATATACCATCCTTAGCATCATGGTTTGCTCTATACCACTTGGAAACACTTGGAAATGTAATTACTAGATAAACTTATGCATGCTACATTTTCATTTCATCATTCAAACCTACAACTAGCATACACCACACAAGCATGGGTATTGAAATTTAAAACTTGTGCCATGCAAGCAAACATATGAAATGCACATTCAAATGCACCATACAAGTTCATGAGCTTGCTCCCCCTACTTGTGTGCTCAAAATTTTAATTGATCTCCTTCCTTTGTCATATATCTCCCCCTATGTCAAAGTTCTCCCCCTTTGTTGTCTTTTCACCATCTTAGTACACTAATATCTTTTGTTTTTCTCCCCATGTACTAATATCATTAATATCTTTGTTTTCTCTCCCTTTGTCATCAATGACCGCAAAGGTTCAAAATGTAGATAGGTTGAGATTATCAATGTCAATCAATGGGGTGAGGATCATATTTCCAAATTTGGTCCAATCTAGAATATTTGCCAAAGATATTTAACTCAGTTTGATCCAAGGACAAGCTTCTTCACACCTCCAAAATAAGGGTTATCTTGTACCATGTTGAGTTAAACACTTAGAGCTCATTTTCTAGATCAAACACTACGTTTACAAGCCCACAAACATGTCATATGCTACCACTAGATCAAAATAAGCATAGAAGCAATAGTGGTACCATACAATCATCAAATTCACTTGATTTTCATGAATGAGCCTATTAAATATGAAAGATGTCTAGATGCACTAAACATGTCCTTAGCAAGGATGTATGCCATGCCAATCAACTTTTATCTTGGATTGCTCGAAGGAGAGGCATGTCATATAAGTGAGGGGTGCATCAACACATATTTGAGAAATCCAATATGTTTAACTCATTTCTTAGCTTGCAAAACCTTTTCTCATCCAGTGGCTTGGTGAATATATCGACAAGTTGATCTTCGGTGCCTACACTCTCAATGCAAATGTCCCTTTTTATTGGTGATCTCTTATGAAATGGTGGCGGACATCAATATGCTTTGTTCTTGCATGTTGAGCCGGATTGTTGGTTAACTTGATTGCACTCTCATTGTCACATAGCAATGGCACTTTCTTAACTTGATTTCAAAGTCACTCAAAGTGGCCTTCATCCAAAGTACTTGTGCACAACAACTACCGGCGAATATGTATTCGGCTTCGGCGGTCGATAATGCAACACTATTTTGCTTCTTTGATGACCATGAAACAAGTGATCTTTCCAACAATTGACATGTGCCCGAGGTGCTCTTCCTTTCAACCTTGCATCCCGCATAATCCAAGTCGGAGTAACCAACTAGCTCAAACTTTGCTCCTTTGGGATACCACAAACCAACATTTGGTGTATGCTTCAAGTACCTCAATATTCTCTTTGTAGCCTTCAAATGACTTTCTCTTGGTGAGGCTTGAAATCTTGCACACATGCATACACTAAACATGACATCCGGCCTTGATGCGGTCACATAGAGTAGACTTCTAATCATAGACCGATACAATTTTTGATCCATCATATTTCCACTTGCATCACTATCCAAGTTGCCATTTGTTCCCATTGGTGTATTAATGGCTTTGCTATCACTCATGCCAAACTTCTTGATCATGTCCTTGATATACTTACCTTGACTCATAAATGTACCATTCTTTAGTTGCTTGATTTGAAGACCAAGGAAGTAACTCAACTCTCCAATCATGGACATCTCAAACTCATTAGCCATCATCTTTCCAAACTCATCACAAAAGTCTTGATTGGTTGATCCAAATATGATATCATCAACATAGATTTACAACACAAATAAATCTTTTTCAATCTTCTTGATGAAAAGAGTGGTGTCAACCTTGCCCATCATGAACCCTTTAGAGAGTAGGAAGTCCCTCAATCTCTCATACCATGCTCTAGGTGCTTGCTTCAAGCCATACAATATCTTCTTCAACTTGTACACATGGTCAGGCTTCTTGTCATCTTCAAAATCAGGAGGTTGCTCAACATATACTTCTTCATTGATGTAACCATTGAGAAATGCACTCTTAACATCTATTTGATAGAGCTTGATGTTGTGGGCACAAGCATAGACTAGCAAGATTCTAATTGCTTCCAATCTAGCAACCGGGGCATATATTTCTCCAAAATCAAGACCTTCAACTTGTGTATATCCTTGTACTACTAATCTTACTTTGTTCCTTACTACTATCCTATCTTGATCTTGCTTGTTTCTAAAGACCCATTTGGTTCCAATCACATTGTGTCCTTTTGGTCTCTCTACTAATTCTCATACTTGATTTCTTATGAAGTTATTCAATTCTTCATGCATAGCATTCACCCAATCAACATCCTTCAGTGCTTCATCTATCTTCTTTGGTTCAATGGATGACACAAATGAGAAATGCTCACAAAATGAAGCCAATCTTGATCTAGTTTGCACACCTCTTAAAATATCACCAATGATAGTGTCTAATGGATGATCCCTTGCAATATTGGTTGGTTGGAGCATTGAAACTTGATTGCTTGCACTTGTTTGATCATTGGGTTGAGATGATGTACTAGCCACTTCATCTTGTTCATTATCATGAGAGCCACTTGTACTAGCTTGATTTGTATCATCTTGCACATTTGAGTTAGAGAGCACTTGTACTTGATCATCTTCATCATCATTCACTTGCCTAGGCCTCAATTCACCAACATCCATATTCTTCATGGCATTTGAAAGTTGAATGCCTCTAACATCTTTCAAGTTTTTATTTTCTACTTGTGAACCCTTGCTTTCATCAAATTCAACATCATAAACTTTCTCAAGAGTACCACTATCCAAATTCCAAACTCTATATGCTTTGCTTGTAGTAGAATAACCAAGTAAGAATCATTCATCATATTTCTTGTCAAACTTGCCCAATCTAGTGGCTTTCTTCAACATATAGCATTTGCAACCAAAAACCCAAAAATATGCAATGTTGGGCTTTCTACCATTCAAGAGCTCATATAGTGTCTTCTCTTTCAATCGATGATAATAGAGGCGGTTGCTACAATAGCAAGCCGTGTTGATAGCTTCGACCCAAAAAGATTGACTTTGCCATATCAATGAGTGTTCTATTCTTTCTCTCAACGAGGCCATTTGATTGTGGAGTGTACTTGGCCGAGAATTGATGTCTAATTTCAAATTCATCACATAACTCATCAATTCTAGTGTTCTTGAACTCACTACCATTGTCACTTCTAACTCTCTTGATGGTTGTTTCAAACTCATTGTGAATGCCCTTGACAAATGATTTGAATGTTGCAAACACATCACTTTTGTCCACTAGAAAGAATACTCATGTGTATCTAGTATAATCATCCACTATCATAAAGCCATATTTTTTACCACCGATGTTAGTGTATTATGTTGGCCCAAACAAATTCATGTGCAATAACTCAAATGCTTTACTAGTGCTCATCATGCTTTTCTTAGGATGGGTGTTTCCAACTTATTTGCTGGCTTGACAAGAGCTACAAAGTTTATCCTTCTCAAACACAATATCTTTTAATCCTCTAACCAAGTCATGCTTAACCAATCTATTCAATTGTTTCATTCCAATATGACCAAGCCTTCTATACCATAACCAACCCATACTAGACTTAGTAAACAAGCATGTAGACAATTTAGCTTCACTAGCATTGAAATCAACCAAGTATAGATTCTCATATCTAAAGCCTTTAAAGATCAAATTAGAGCCATCTACACTTATGATCTCTACATCATCTACCCTAAATATGTATTTGAATCCAAGATCACACAATGGAGCCATGGATAGCAAATTGAAACTCAAGCTCTCTACTAGCAACACATTGGAAATGCTCATGTCTTTGGATATTGTAATCTTATCAAGTCCTTTGACCTTGCCTTTGCCATTATCACCAAATGTGATACTATCATAACTATCATTGCCATTGGTGTTGATTGAGTTGAACATTCTTGCATCATCGGTCATGTGTTGAGTGCACCCATTATCAAAAACTCAATGCCTTCCTTCGGCTTTGTAATTGACCTATAAAAAAAGATCAATTCTTTTTAGGTACCCAAACTTGCTTGGGACCTTAAAGGTTAGTCACTAAGCTCTTTGGTACCCAAATGGCTTTCTTCTTTGAGCCCATCCATGGTTTACCAATGAACTTAGCCTTCACACCATTTGTACCCTTGGTAAGCATATAGAAAGAATCAAGCTTAATAGAGGATATATTAGCTTGTGACTTCTTGTTCATGCACTTTTGCTCTATATGACCAACTTGCTTGCAACTAGTGTAAAACCGACCATTGTTCTTTATAAAACTAGTCTTGTGAGGAGTAAAGGCCGTCTTGCCTTTCTTGAGGATATAGCCCAATTTCTCTTTGTAAAGAGAAGCTCTTTGCCTACCCAAGCACATAAGCAAGCGGTCCTCACCACCATAGGCCTTAGCCAAAGTGTGAGTGAGCTTGTTGACCTCCTTCTTGAGGTTCTCATTCTCAACCATTAGTGAGGCATCACAAGTGAAACTATTACTACTAGATGACGTGGAAGTAGAGGTACTACAAGAAGGGTTAGTGGGAGCAACAATGATAGGCATAGATAATGATTCATCAATTATATCACAAGTTAAACCTACATTGCAACTTTCAACATGCTTCTTTTTGTTTTCAAGCTTTTTGTGAGCCTTGCCAAGCTTCTCATGGGTTTCCTCTAGTCTCTCATGAGTTGCTTTGAGCTCATCAAGGGCTTGCTTAAGGGCTTTTACCTCCTTATTCAAGCTCTTGCATTCCCTTCTCTTAATATCAAAGTGTTCTTTAGCATCTTCTAGCATGTCATATAATTCATCCGTAGTAGGCTTTATCATCATCACTATCACTATCATTTTTATTATCATGTTCATCATCACTTCTATCATCACAATTTTGTACCTTAGTGGCCTTAGCCATGAAGCATGATGGAGTGTCGAAGAGAGAAGGCTTCTCATTGATAGCAATGCTTGCAAGTGCCTTTTTCTTGGTGGTCTTGTCATCATCACTATCATCATCATCACTTGAGAAAGCATCACTATCCCAAGTGACCACATATGAACCATCCTTCTTCTTTTTAAAGGTCATCTTGTCCTTCTTCTCTTTTTTCCTTCTTGTCCTTCTTCTGTTCTTCTTATTGTCATCATCATTGTCGCTATTGTATGGACATTGAGCAACAAGATGATCTTTGCTTCCACATTTGAAGCACCTTCTTGACTCTTTCTTGTTCTTGGGTGAAGATTTCTTTCTTCTAGCACGGTACCATTTCTTCATCATGAACTTGCCAAATTTCTTGACAAAGAGAGCCATCTTCTCATCATCATCATCATCCCATGAGCCATCATCTTCACTTGATGTATCTTGCTTTGCCTTGCCCTTGGATGATGTGGCCTTAAATGCCACGCTCTTTTTTTCTCATCATTCTTCTCATCTTTCTTCTCCTTCTTTTCTTCCTTCTCATCATCATCTGTATATGTATCATCGGTCATTATATCTTCCAACACTTGGTTTGGTGTCATGGTGTCCAAACCACTCCTCACTAGAATAGTGACCAATGTGCCAAATCTTGAAGGTAAGCATCTCAAGAACTTGTGGGAGAAGTCCTTGTCCTTCACCTCTTCTCCAAGTGCTATGAGATCATTGACAAGCACTTGAAGCCTATGGAACATCTCCAGCACACTCTCATCCTCCTTCATCTTGAAGCTTGCAAACTTCTCTTTGAGAATGTATGCCTTTGCACCCTTCACGGCTTGAGTGCCCTCAAATGATTCTTCCAACTTCTTCTAAGCCTCATGAGCCATCTCAATATTCTTGATTTGCTCAAATGTTCTCTCATCAATTGCATCATGAATAGCACTTAGAGCAATGTCATTGTTTTGGAGAAGCACTTCTTCGGCCACGGTGGGATTCTCTGGATCACCAATCTCAATTTTGGTTTCTACCACTTTTCACACTTTTCTATTGATTGACTTGATATGTGTTGTTATCTTTGACTTCCAATACGGATAATTTATGCTATCAAATTGGGGTGGCTTCTTAGTGTTGTTGATTTGAGCCATTTTTACACCGAAGGTTGTTAAGCCTCAAATCACGGTGACATCGGCTCTGATACCACTTGAAAGATCCAAATTAGCCTAATAAAAATTTCACAACAACACTTAGCATTGACAATTATGATTTGCGATACTAAAATGAAACCACCTACCACAATTCTTGTTGATATAGTTTCTATCCACATTAGTAATGTCACTACACTAAGTTAGATGCTCTCAAAGGCTAACTTTAACCAAACTAACAAGCTCAAACTAGCTACATTAAAGGCTTGACAATTAGTTTATTGTGTAAAGAGAGTGAATAAGATGGTTATATTTTACAATCAATCACAGAATGAATATCAATGAAGACCAATCACCTCGCAAATGATGGACAAATGATTTTTTACCGTGTCGGAGACAACTCATCGTTGTGGCGATTCACTCACTTGGAGGTTCACGAGCTAATTGGCATCACACGCCAAACTCTCAATAGGCTGCCACACAACCAATACAAGATGAGGATCACACAAGCCACGAGCAATCCACTAGAGTACCTTTTGGCTCTCCGCCGGGAAAGTCAAAACCCTTTCTCACAATCGGAAATCACCACCCTCCACTCACTAACAAGCGAATCCCGCAGCAAACACGGTTGCCTCTAGATGCAAACACTCAAATTGCATTAGATTCTCTCCCAATCTCACAAAGATGATGAATCAATGATGGAGATGAGTGAGAGGGCTTTGGCTAAGCTCACAAGTCGCTATGTCAATGCAAATAGCCAAGAGAGTGAGCTTGAACCGCCATAGAACTTAAATAGAAGCTCCCACACGAAATAGAGTCGTTGTACCACACTGGGCACAACTCGGGGTGACCACAATTGTGCCTCCCATCTCTTCAAATGTTGATATAGTTTCAACGGTCCACATAAAGCATCTAGAGATTTATTTTCACGACCGGACGCATCCGTCAAGCTCGACCGGACTCACCCAGTTAGTGTGCTCGCGTTCAAAGGCTAACTAAAGAGCCACACTAACGCCAAGATGTCTCTGCAAATCGAACAACGCGCCCGGTCCAATCGAGGTAGTCATCTGTCCACATCAAGTTTTCAAATCTATCTTCTTCACCCTTGCTCAAATGTGCCAACCATCAAGTGTATCACCTTGTGCACATGTGTTAGCATATTTTCATAAATATTTTCAAGGGTGTTAGCACTCCACTAGATTCTAAATGCATATGCAATGAGTTAGAGCATCTAGTGGCACTTTGATAACCGCATTCCGATACGAGTTTCACCCCTCTTAATAGTACGGCTATCAAACCTAAATTTCACACTCTCTAAGTGTCTTGATCATCAAAACAAAATAGCTCCTACCATTTATACCTTTCATTTAATTCTAAGCATTTGATCATCACCATGGCATCGCCATCTTCATGTCATGATCTTTATTTGCTTCACCACTTGAAATGTGCTAGCTATATCATGATCACTTGATAGACTAGGTTAGCACTTAGGGTTTCATCAATTCACTAAAATCAAACTAGAGCTTTCAACTTTGACATAACGAAAATTATAGATCTCGAGTCGAGTCCGGTCACCTCGACAACTTTGCCCGCGCTAGTTTTACCGAGTCCGATATCGATATTGGACGCCGCGCGCTTCACGTCAGAAGATATCGGACGTCGTCGTCCTCATATCGACGATGCCCGTGACCAATTCAACTCCTTTTCAATTCTATCTTCTTTACCCTTGCTCAAATATGCCAACCACTAAGTGTATCATCTTATGCACATGTGTTAGCATATTTTCACAAATCTTTCACCTTGCACACGCGTTCCCCCAAGGTCTGCCTTGCCGCCGTTCTCGACTACCTCGCCACCTCAGGTTCGTGTCTCCTCTTGATCTGGTCTTCGATCTGGACTTGCCTTCAACTCGAGTTGTCCGATCTGGTTACCTATTTTTGTGGCTGCGGCCAATCATGCCAGCCTGTAATGTACTTGGTTTGTCGTGGTTGTATGTACAACTGTTGCTCGGTTGTTCCTATGTCTAGCTTTATTCCGCGCGATACTGCTTACCTTACCTCCACTAAGATTGTGTAGTGTTTTGTTTCAGGTTTAGGCTCACTACCTGCTGCGAAGAGGAAAATATTGTGGTGACTGCTCCTTGCTAAGTTCCTACCATCCTATCTTTATCTTTTATTTTGAAGCCTGCATTTCTTTATTTAGAAAGAATTTATGACATGCGTGCGCCTTCATATACTCTGGTAGACATAACGAAATGCATGGCTGTTTGTGAGATACATGTTTGACTACACCAAACCTGTATCTTGATGCTGCTTGTTAGCCTTTCGCCTTTTTCCAATCATATTTACTTATGTTTGTGAGATATGGTGATTGTCAACTATGGGTTGGTACATATATCTAAATCTATTGCTCTTAGATTTTGTTCCCAAATTTGTTCATTGCTTATTCTAATTAGCTATTGTTGCTTGCTTATGGTAATTACCTATTGTTCTATTCCCATGGTATTCCTCAACCAATGCTTTCTTTGCGACTAGAAGAGATGGCCTTCTGATGTGCACCTTGATGATGAAATTACTTCTTTAATCGTCATATTTAAATTGACTACGACCATTATAGTGCAAGGATTAGATGACATGGTGCTAACGTAATTATATATGTTAGCCAGGTCACGTACAGCAGGCAGAAACCATTTGCCAATCATTCAGAAAATAGCTTCGTGTGTTAGTTGCAATATTATTGGTGTATTATGACATTGATTTTTCCCATGGAGATTTCAAGTTATTATATATTCGTTCATTATAAAGCCTAAAATGGCTTACTATGTTACTTTTCATACTTTAGATTTAGACTATAGAGAGTTAGAGACTTTGCAAGGTTTGTTGACCTCACTGTGCCTGATCGGTTTTTTTTGCTTGCTCTAATCTATTGTGATATGTTGACATTTTCCTGTACATAGGATACCCTGTCGTTTATTCAGGAAAAAAGAATCCTTTCAGGCACTGCCAATCCAAAGCACAGGTAATTTCTTCTACATGTTAGGCTATTGTATTAACATATAATGTAAAATTCATCTGCACTGGTCAGAACAGTACATTGGTTTTAGATGAAACATGTCTAAAATAACTCTATAAGAAGTACTCTTTCAGACATATTCCTTTTCCTGTTTGATTCTTTTTTACTATCCACTCCTCATGGATCCTCATTGCAATATTAAGAAGGCCATGTATCATCTACCTCCCTATGTGGCTGCTATTTTCAAAAGAAAGCTTCTATTCATGTGGCTGCCATAATAATGTACTCATTTTCTTGAGCAAATACGTGTTGGTTCTGTTGACCTGAATCAGTTAGTACCAACGAATGCATTTTTAATCCACCATTTAAAATTCTTAGCACCCTATAATCACTAATTTGGAAGCTAGAAAAAAACAAGAAGACAGTTATTATGGGTATACTTCAAATTGGTCCTATTATTTAAATCTATGTTAGGTCTTATAAAACCATGAGAGATGCACCTCTTGCTTTTCTTACCAAGGGGCAACCATGATTGCATGGTAGTTCCGTTGGATAACTGAGTTAGTGCTTGCGCACCATATTAATACCATTTTTGTCATTTCACTATATATATAGGTTGTTCAAGTGCTTATGCTGTATTTGTGTCGATTGCACCCTAATATGAATCGGGGATTTATCTTTGGTTTCCCACTTCTTCCTTTTCTCAGCAAGGGCCAAATATGTGTGCATGGTAGTGCTGTTCAATAGATGAGTTAGCGCTTCCTCACCACGTTGATATCGTTTTTCTCATTCCAGTATATAGGTTCGTCAACTGCTTATGCTAGATTTGTGCCGACCTTTTTACTGGGAACAGCCCAAGAAGGGGTATCTCTAAAATGCCATTAATTGACAGCATTGCTGACAAGCCATGGTATTACTTCCAATAGTCCATCATCAGGTCATCTTGTGGTAGATTTAGCTGCCCTCTATTTATCTGATGTTGTGAACAATTCCATTTTTAATTATTTCCGTAACACATTATTATGATACTATGCAACATGGATGGCGTCGTATCTAATGAAGTTTGTTTAGTTTAAAGAGTGATAGTGTGAACCACATTGGAATTAGAATTAGTTACTACACGGAGTCCCTCATGGATCTAACTATTAATGAACGTAGAAGGCTCTCTACCAATCATTTCTTTTGGTCGCATCATCTTATATATTTTCTTGAAGAAAAAGCAGTCTCATATAAAAGAAAAATTCTTTGATCTTATATAACTATGCTTCCAACTTGGTCTGTGCATGATCATGATATAGGCATAAATATTGACTAACTGCAAAAAAATAATTTTAGGAATTGTTTTAGATGTAATTTAATATACCAAGATGAGATAAGTTTGCTATTGTACCCCTGTTTCTTTTATCTTTTTAATTAGTGAATAACTTTTAGGACTAACTTTAGCAAGAAGCTACTCAATTTGCATAGTGTAAGGACTCCACAATTGTCATAGCCTCTATTATGAAATCGTTCTTAAATGATACTATTTTCTATTTTCTAAGTAATGGATCATATTTATGCAGACCAATCTGAGGCGATAATATCATGTCAGATGGGAGCCTAAAAAGGTTGACACAATATTTTGCTGATGAATAATAGATCTGGTCTTATAGGAATTTTCACTGCATCCCCAATCCGATATTTTTACCACATTGTAATCAAGATTTTGTTATTCCTATAATCCTGGACTCAATAGATACAGATATAATGTACTGGTGCTTGCAGAGTTTGCAGAGCTTATATACTAGGACGGGAGGCGCGCTCCGTTGCGCCCGCCCCAGTCCAAGCTGAAACTAAACACAATAGAAGGCTGTCGAAAAGCGTAAACAATTTTTTAGCTAACTGCGGATTAGAGTCAAGATGGTTTCATGTGCAGCGGACCAAAAATATTGGGAACGAATGACATGGCCAGCCATATATGTAAAAGAACCACAAAAAATTGCAAATTGAATAAAAAGAAGTATATGTAGGCAAACAATACATGACGTATTGGGACATCTAAAGTTCTAAACATACATGTTAAATTGGTGCATGAAAATAATAACAACAAAGGATCATCTTGAAAAAAAGCATATGATGTCTCTAATGTATCCTTTGTTTATCCATGTCCATAGTAATCTTCTCTATATGTCAACTGTCCAGCCTGTCAGGTGGTAAGAGGCACCGAGTCCTATTTTTCTTACTGCAAAATTCCAAAAAAAAAGGTGAGAAGCACATGTAAATAACAGGCATATACTTACCGAATTAGAGATGTTAATATTACACGGAATTAGACATGTTGTTGACGTTGCATGCTGCAAAAGCAATAAAATGATATTGATCATATAAACTTGAAAAGGGGGAACTAATATGAAAGCGAAGGTACGCAAAAGAGCGACAATAATACTAACCAAACATGAATGCCCTCACTTAATTTCTTATGACATGGAAAATTGAGGCAACTCAGAATGGGAAAGTTTTTGGACTGGCAGTTGTTTCCTTTTGGTTAACCAATTTAGTACTGTAATTTGCAAAGGCAAATATAAACATATCAATAAGAAACTAAGAATCAATGGTTTCCATATTCTGGCTGCAAATTAGTGGTTTACATAAGATCACAAGGGCAATGAAGTTTATTGTAGTTGTGCACAATAACAAATATGAGAGAGAGAACAAGGGACTAATAACTGTATTTTGTCAGGAACCTATGTACACTGGCAATGAAATTAGATGCACAGGTGCATTGACACGATAACACAGAGCAATATTTGGATTTACTGATCTATCTATTTTTGTTCCAGCCCATACAGGGATACCATTAACACTCCAACGCAGATACATACCTATTTAAAATCCATTCATATGCATGCTCTTTAAATTATGAAAACGATCGAAGCATGTCAATAGAAGCACATCGTATATAACAAAGATTTACCTTAGCATATCCATTTGCAGTACTAATGCTGACATAGTCAAGAAAGCATAATTAAGTCTTACATTGGCAAATAAAGAAAGAGAATGAAATGAATAAGGCATATAGGATATCACTCTGTTATCTAGTTCACCCTTAGGTGGTTTGAAGAGCACAAGGACTGTCCAGTTTACACAGGATATTTGCCTGTTTAATATAATAGCTAGTAATGGTACTTTTGGACTGGATACATATTTCACCTATAACATAGTACTTTTTGGAAGTTACTTCTGACATAACCCTCTATTGCCTTATTGGCATCTTAAATAGCATAATAAATAAAATCAAGAAATCACACGTAATCACACAGAGCTAATGCTGAGGTTGTTAATGAGAAACACTTGCTTCAGTCGTCACAAGCTTCAGGTAAATCGTAGCTAGTATGCGTATGGTAGCAGCACTGAAGGGAAACATCACTACAAATTTTCCCTTTTGTTCATCGATCTAAAGCCAACATGAAGGCCGAATGCCTGGTCTTCTCCATGGCAATATGATTAAATCTTATAACCATTGCTTGGCGATGACTGTATGGAAAGAAAGTAGATTGAAGCTTAACTCAAAATTGGAGGGAATATAACTTTAGAAATATAAACATGTGTTTGTATCTAAGGTTGGGCACATATAGTTGTCAAATACTAGGTTGTATAGACTACAGTGTTAGGAAGAGGAAATTTTATTTCAGGTCTGGCTAATATATATACCACCCTGTAACTGCAAAGGTAAAATAACTGCTGAACTTGAAGACATGGCGTGCATACATTGACATTGTTCTGAGCGTTTTGCTAGCAGCCGTGCATCTCCTTAGATAAATTGGTTGAAAAGCATTCGATACTACAGAAGATTGTTCATATCGAAAGCAATAAAATTTGAGTAAGGCTATATCTCCTAAGACCAAAAAAAGGAACGATGAATCTTTGCAGTGAGAATTTTCTAATAAGCCTACATCTTTCCATATTTAAGATTTTACTAAACAGGAGTTCCTTGTTAAGATTAACATAGGACCAATTCAATGAACATAGGGTGAGGTGAAGTTCCAGCATCTACAGATCTTTGAAAAAAAAAAGCTACAGCATCTAACATAAACTGGTATGGCAAGAATATTTATGTAGTGTTGCACAATGGTTTGAGAATGGAAGAAAGCAGGTGTAATATTACATACATCCATTTAAACACTAACAATCCTTACCATTCATGAATGCCCTGTTGAGCTTTTAATAAGGTTCTGGATCTATTCAGTGGAGCATATTGTACAGATTAGTAAGAGCTGTTACGAAATTAGTCTGGTAGTCTGAAAAATCAAAGACCAGACACAGGATCTAAAACCATGTTAATGGCAGCTAACACACCTGATCAGAATTGAAATAGCCTGCAATAGATGCTGCATGCAGATCAGTACATTAGATATGTCGAGAAAGAATA
This sequence comes from Miscanthus lutarioriparius, assembly GCA_904845875.1. Taxonomy (NCBI): domain Eukaryota; kingdom Viridiplantae; phylum Streptophyta; class Magnoliopsida; order Poales; family Poaceae; genus Miscanthus; species Miscanthus lutarioriparius. Next base: position 72,254 of record CAJGYO010000649.1, on the reverse strand, counting down.
TTGTATCTAGAGAAATCGCAAAAGCACCTAGCGGTGGTGGTAGACCGGCTCGAGCCTCTCGTAGCTGGAGATCTCGATTAGGCAGGGCGTTCCCTGATTCCGTCTGCCACCGGGCGCACGGTGGTGAGGCAGGAGCACGTGTCTGATGCGGCCGCCCCCGAGCTGCTGTCGCTGGATTTCAATGTTGCTGCTGGTGTGAGGAAGTGCAATCCACATGTAGGGGCTGCGATCCATCACCGGTAGCTACGTATTGTGGCACTTGCCAGAGGCCGCGCGCGGTAGCCACAGCACTGCCGTGCCGCTCGCAAGCACACCGCCCAGGTCGCACGCGGCCACATCGCACACAACACAGAAGAGAAAGATGGGAATTAGGGACTCGAATGAACAAAAGGCAAAGGGAAGCAGGGGATGGTGGGCATCGTTGATGAACATACGAACATACCTCTTCGCTAGGGTCCAAGGAACCGTCCCCGTGGTAGATGATGGGGTAGCCACCGATTGGTCCGCCGGGGCAGAAGGAGGCGACGAACCAGAGGATGAAGAAAAGAGAGAGGGCAGGCAGCAACGGGCAGGAGGCGAGGCGGGCGGGTGGAGCGGAGACGACGATGCAGCTGGCAGCCGGGGCGACGCCGAGACGGAGTGGCCGAGGATTGGGGGCAGATGGCGTGGCCTGTGACAGGCGACATATTTTTAATTGGCAGACTCGTGAGTCCTTTTCTAGCACATGACCGGTTAAGACCGTAGATAAGCAGAGTTTTGACGGGCACTGAGCAGTAAAAAAAAATGCCACGTGAAAGGCAGCCATAGGCCAATGACACGTGGATGGGCTGGCCGTGCTCCAATTTATTCACCATTGAAGCTCTACTAATTGGTGTTGACTGTTGACCGGTGTGCCTTGCAAACTTTTCGTTTTTGCTCTTTTGTCTAGCGACCGTGTTCAGGCTATATATATAGATACCATCCAGTTATTCCTAATTATGTTTTATTCTGTTACAGCTTTTAGTCACATGTTTTCTTAATCACGTCTCATCCCATACAACAAGCTAACATTATGCTCATTTACCCGAAAACAACCTACGAACTATGGATTTCTAAAGGTTATTACGCGGGGTCTGCCTCAAAACCGGCGCAGCGAAAGCGCCCCCCCTGTGCTAGTATATTCATGCATGCATGTATGCTCATCGCAAAATATAATAATGTAATGTAATATATAAATGCACTGAGATGCTTACCATCGAAAAACAAATCAACTTTTCATTGGCTATTATTGGTCGGCCAGACATTAGGGTATGAATAGGAGAGCATATATGTATGTAGGGCGGCTATGGATTATTCAAGATACTTAATTACTCCTTCCATTTCAAATTATAAGTCTAGAGAGTTAAAGCATCTCAGTTTGATCAAAATTATAGAAAAAATTATAAAAATTTATAATAAATAGGTATACTATGAAATTATAATTAATGAAGAATCTAATGATACTTAATTGATATCCTGAATGTTATTATTTTATTATATAAATTTGATCAAACTTGAGATACTTCGACGCTCCAAAAAAATTGAAATAAAAAGTTATACTGAACAAAATAGGTATAGATACACGTGACTACTATATTAAACAAAATTAAGTAGTATTCATTAGTCACGTGTCAGTAGTATTCAGTATTTCATGGCATTGATGTGTTGTACTGACTGGTACTAAACCAGTAGTACTCAGTATTTTGTGGCAAGTTTTGGCTACTAGGTGGAGAATAATATTCTATACACACAGGCCTGGCCTTGGGGGGGTTCGAGCTGTGCGATGGCACAGGGCCCTCGAGGCCAAGGGGCCCAATCCCAGGTCTGCATACGTATAAGCTATAGCTGGTATACTCTTGTCTAATAGGAAATATGTATATGGCCCCATATAGGAAATACCAGGAGCGTTGTACGCATGATGAAGTGTTCGTCGATTTCCCTTCCGCCGTGACTGCTCTCCTTGGTGGCTCCATCGCTGCGCCTTCACATCCGACGTCGCGGTCGCACCACGTACGTCGCCGTCAACGATTTGCCTCCGCTGCACCTTCGTGGCTTATTATTCATTATACTCTCACCGTGGCAACTCTCGAAAAAAAAACTTGGTGATTCGCGAACACATGGTTTATTTTAATGTTGAACTGAATCCAGTACAACGGTACTTACTAATTTCTAAATTTCTAGTGTCCTCATGTTGCTAAAAAAATATACATTTAGAAGAGCCCATCTCTCTAGCTTCGCTTCAGGCCTATAAATTGACACGACCGGGCCTGTATACACCTAGGGTGTAGAATATCACCGCCGTAGGTATAAATTATTAAATGTTTTTATTAAGAGTGACGAAGGCAGTGTAGTTATTGGTGATGACAAACGATTTTAGACCCAGCCTAGAAGGCAAGTTGTCTCGAAGATGGCAAACTCCTAAAGTCAAAATAGTTACTAACATAACATATTGTCAAAAGTTGATAAGTACAGAGTAGACATAGGTCTACTTTGGTTGGACTTTTCAACATGTTTTAATTTTGGTATGCAAAGACTAAAAACCGAAAAACTACGGTTGCTTTAGCCAGAAACTGCTTTTTGCTCTAGTATAAACTTTACGCACCTCTCCCCCTACTTTCACGTGCTTATGAGTTGGGTAACTTAGTCCCCGTTTGACATGGCTTCTCTAATGGCTTCAGGAGCTGTTTTTTGCCAAACGGAGTAAAATAAAACGGCTCCACCGATGAAGCCCCTGAAAACGTGCTCTCACAGAGCTTTGGGTGGGAAGGAGCCAAAAATAGTGGCTTCTCTCGGCTTCATCTCATTCTACATGGCGTTCTCTGAAGCATATTTTAAGAAAAAACTATATGTAAAGCTGTTTTGCCAAACGATTTATCAAAACAGCTACAGCTCTACCTATAAAGCTGTTTATGGAGCTAAAATCTCAAAAAGAAGCTTTATGTGAAGCATATTTTAAGAAAAAACTATATGTTCGATTTATCAAGCTAAAATCTAAAAAAAAAGCTGTTTATGATGAAATCTCAAAAAGAAGCTTTATGATGGAGTGAAGCCGTGCCAAACGGCCTTAAAGAAATTACTCTCTTTTCCCATACACGCGATGGCTGGTGCTTGCAAGAAAGGGAGACCTCACCGCAGCTCATCTAGGTTGGCGCCCCCACGGCGGCGAGCGCGGTGGCTAGCGGCATCGCCTCCGGGCAGGCATGGGTGTGGCCTCGTCCCCATCCCCGGCTCCGGCCGGCGCGGGCATGGACGCCGATGGCTCCGTTCCTTCTTCCTCGGGCGAGCTCTGTTTCTTCTTCCCTGTGAGCTCCGTTTCTTATTCCTCGGCCGAGCTCTGTCGAGCGAGCGCGGCACCGTCAGGCCAGCGCCGGTCGAGCACAGGTCCGTTGGGCGAGCGCCGGGGCACCGCCCCTCGCCGGAGCTACGGCCCGTCCCGAGATCTGTGGGCTTGCCAGAGCACCGCCCTTGGTCGGGCTCCTACTCCCCATGTGGATTGACAAAACGAGGAAGAAGAAGACGAGGAAAAAAAAACGAGAAATATGCGTTGGGTGACTGACAGGTACGTGGACCTGATGACAGATGCTTTCCAAAAAAAAAAGTTATAACTGTGCAACTAAACGGCTTTAAGCTTCTTCAAAAAGACAAAAGTCACCGTAGCTTTTTTAAAACCCAAAAAAAAATCAATAACTCAACCAAACAAGACTATGGAATCTTAAAAAGAGTGCTTGTGAGAAGGTAATTTTTACATCCGTTGTCATAATAATTTATCGTTGGTATAAAGTATAGGCGGGAGTGAATAGAGACACTATACATTGAAGGCAATTTTTACGTACATTCATAATTTATTTGTCGGATACCACAAGAAGGGGTACCCTAAGCAAAAACCAAAAATATTGCTTAAGCCTTACAAAAATTAAAGCCAAAGGACAACCACGAGGTATCGGCAGATTCTCCGACTCGTCCAAGGCTTGCGCCGAGGCCTCAGACGAAAGGCCAAAGCCCTCCGCCCCGCCGAGGCCCTCTCGCCGAGGCCCCCTTGCCGAGGCCCCGCCCCGCAATGCCTCGGATGTGATACCAATTCTCCGATTCGTCCGAGGCTAGGCTCGGCAACAACCTCGTCACCTCCGTCCCGACCGACTCCCCTGACAAAACGCCACATCCAGTCAATACGCCCCACTACTCCCATAGCGTCGCCGGGCCTTGCGTTGGCACTGACAGAGAATGACCGACGGGATAGGGACCGGCGCGTGAGCGAGGGTTACCTACCATCAGGCTCATCATCATGCCCCCCTAACGACACCAGACGCTTGCTCAGGCTACCTAACTCCTGCGCCAAGGACAAAGTGGCGTGGAGGGTCAAGTCCGGGTCCCAGTAGTATCGGAATCAGCATGAAAGACCAACCGTTCGTCCTCCGCCTCGTCTGAGACCCCCCGGCAAGGCCTCGGACGTACTATTCCTTCTCCGCCTCGGCCGAGGCCGGGCTTGTCCCGCATCCTCGTCGCCTCCGCCTCAACTATCTCTCTGGCGAGCCGTCACATCCGTTTAAGTGCGCCTGGTCACACCTACTACGTCAGCCACAACTGACAGGGTACAGCAACAGGGGCGATGGGACAGCGGTCAAATCTCCTTTTTACCATCCCCTACTGACGGTGCAAGGGTTACCGTGCCCTGTGGACACACGCTCCGCACTTCTCTACCTGAACCGGGTACGATGCTGACCACCGAGACCCCCACATCATACACGGGTCACCTCCGAGGCCTCGACAAAGCAGGCCTCGGCATGATCAGCTACAGCACCCGCCAGGCCTCGGCACTCCACCAAGTCAAGAACAAACAAGGCACGTCATGTCTCCTACAGTGGAAAACCATACTGACTAGACATCAACAAGGACTCCCACGACCTCAACAACCTCGGGCCTGACCAGCACAGTGCGCCAGTCAAGTACCAATCGCCATCCCTAACACCATGCTGCTACAGGACTGAACTACAGTAGGCTCCACGTATAGCTCACTCATGTACTCCTAGCTCCCTCCTTGCGGTTATAAAAGGAAGCAGCCAGGGATAACTTGGGGGGCGAAAAAGGAGAAAGAGGAAGAAGACCTAGTAGCTCACACACATACACATCCCAGCCGCCTGAGAGCAACGTCTCAAGCAGCCCACACGATACCTCACCGAGACCTAGGATTAGCTTCCTCTCTCCCTGTGCTTGTAACCTCCTACTACTAGCACTTCGGTGCAAGGAATACAAGATCGATCTCTCAGACTGGACGTAGGGCATCGATTGCCTGAACCAGTATAAACCTTGTGTCTCTTTGCATCACCATCCGAGATTAGGGGCACACAGTTCAAATTCACTAGTTGATAGAGGACCCCCGGTCCGAAACACCGACAGTTGGCTCGCCAGGTAGGGGCCTCTGCGTGTCAGTTTCGTCATCCCAACAAGTTTTGGATGGCAGACCCCATACGACCATTACGTCTCGGCACGATGATCTGGTTCGGGGGCCTAGAGTTCATGTCTCTAGGGCATGAGTACGACATGGTACTCCTCACGCCCCGAGCCCCACCAACCGACGGCGTCACACGCACGGCAGCCCGGCAAAGTGGCGGCACCCGGGCGGCACTCTCGCCAGTGCTCGCTAGGCACGACGCGAGCAAGACCACCCGATGCTACTCGAATCTAGGATTTGCACGCCGCTCCCCGCCGACATCCTATGACCACTTTGTTGCACAGGCTCCCTGGTGGGGACCCGTCTAGCTTTGAGCTTGGACGAGGAAAAACGCCGGTGGCACATGGCGACGCCAGACCACCAAGCTCCTCTCCACCACTCCCTGAAGAGACAGTTTCGGCGGAGCAAAGTCCGGCGACGGCACCATCCTCATACCCCTTTGGGTTGAGAAATGCCGCCACCTCTTATGATTACGCTTACGCCGCCGCTCACAAGGATCCCCTAGAACGCCGCCAGCGCTTCACTCTCGACCTGGGCACCCACGCCGACTCCTCGGAGGAGGACGAGGCATGGCCCGGAGTGGATTTCTCTGGACTCCATGACCCCGGGGCTATGCACCATTTCCTGGCCGCAAGCGACTACTGCTTCGGCTACTCCGACTCCGACAACGAGGGCACCTATGACCCCGCTCGCGAGTGTTTCCACGTCGGGCTCGGGATGCCGAGGGCGGGCGAGGAAGACGAGGGGGCGGGTAGCCGTTCCCCGCTTCGCCCAGGTACAGGCGCCGCCACACCTCCGCGCATTGTCCTACCGGCAGCACGGAACGAGAACCCTGCTCTTGCGCGACCTCAACGTCCAGACCTAGAACAGCTCCGTGAGCTCTAGGCCAAGGTCGAACAGGACCGACTCCTTCAACAGCAGCTTCGAGACTCTCTCAAACAGGAGCAGCGAGGTCGCGGTGAAGGCGGAGGAGCCCGACGAAGGGCCCGCGATGTACATCATCGCATCCACGACGACGAAGGGAGTGAGCAACCCCCAGTCTTCAATCGCGCCAGCTAGAATGTCATGGCCACGGCAATGCTGGTCCGTGCGATGCCCGAGCCTTCTACCATGGAGGGGCGGCGGGTCCGCGGCGAGCTCCAAGAGCTCCTAGAGACCGCCATGGTTCAAGAAAGCCGAGAGTTCTCCTCCTCCCGACGCACGCGGGGGCGTTTGAACCTGCCATGCACCGCACCGCCTCGGCAAGACAGGGAAGCCTCGACTTGTCTTGAGCCCGCTCGAGCACCGATAGCCCACAGGCCCCCCGTGCTTCTGGACCACCTCGGCAACCGACGCGAGGTGCGGGGGAAACCATGAGGTGGTCGTGACGGCGACACACCACGACAATGAGGGCCCGCCGGGGCTACCACCCACACCGAGGTGGCCGCTATGATAGCGGGGAGGACCGCAGTCCTTCCCCTAAACTGCCAGGCCTTGGGTCTTCAATAGGGCCATCCGCGCTGCCCTTTTCCCCGCCCGATTTTGGCAACCAGCCAATCTCGCGAAGTACAACGGTGAGACCAACCTTGAACTCTGGCTTGCCGATTACCGCCTGGCCTGCCAGCTAGGTGGCGCGGATGATGACCTGCTCATCATCCGCAACCTCCCCTTGCTCTTGTCGGACTTCGGCATGAGCACAGCTCGAAACACCTCCCTCCCTCACAAATCCACGACTGGCGCGGCTTGGTTAGGATCTTCGTCGGGAACTTTCAGGGCACATACGTGTGCCCTGGGAACTCCTGGGATCTTAAGAGCTGCCGCCAGAAGCCTGACGAGTCTCTCCGAGACTTCATCCGGTGCTTCTCCAAGCAGTGCACCGAGTTGCCCAGCGTCGGTGATTCGAAGATCGTCTAGGCTTTCCTCTCTGGCACCACCTGCCGAGACTTGGTTCGAGAGTTAGGTCGGAACGTGCCACGCTCCTCAACATCGCTACCAACTATGCCTCAGGTGAGGAGGCTGTCGGAGCCATCTTCCCCGACAGCGACACCAAGGGTAAGCGGAGGGACGAGGCCCCCGAGGCCTCAGCCTCCCACCTCCCCAAGAGAAAGAAAAAGGGGTGCCTGGGGAAGCGGAGGTCCTGGAGGCTGATCTAGTCACGGCCGCAAAACGCAAGAATCCCCGAGGCCCCAAAGGCCCTAGGCCTTTCGACGACATGCTTAAGAAACCATGCCCTTACCACCAAGGCCCGGTCAAGCACGCCCTCGAGGATTGCTCCATGTTGAGGGCGTTACTACGCCAGGCTTGGGCTCCCCGATGACGCCGCCAAGCAGAAGGGCGCCGGCGACCGGGACGACGACAAGGACGACGGGTTCCCCGAGGTATGCAACGCCTTCATGATCTTCGGGGGACCCTCGGCGTGCCTTACGGCGCGGCAGCGCAAGAGGGAACGCCGAGAGGTCTTCTCGATCAAGGTGGTCACCCCCCAGTACCTCGACTGGTCTCGGGAGGCGATCACCTTCGATCATGACGACCACCCTGACCATGTTCCGAACCCCGGATAGTACCCACTGGTCGTCGACCCGATCATCGGCAACACCCGACTCTCCAAGGTGTTGATGGACGGAGGCAGCGGCCTCAATATCCTCTACGTCAATACCCTAGAGCTCTTGGAGATCGATCGGTCGAGGCTCTGAGGCGACATCGCACCCTTCCACGGCATCGTGCCAGGGAAGCGCACACGACCCCTCGAGCGCATCGACCTTCCCGCCCTGCTTGGCACTCCTCCAACTACCGCAAAAGAAGTCCTACCTTGAAGTAGTCGGGTTTGGGGCCTACCACGCTATCCTGGGCGGCCGTACTCGCCAAGTTCATGGTAGTCCCCAACTATACCTACCTCAAGCTCAAGATGCCAGGCCCCAGCGGTATCATCACGATTGAGTCCACGTACGAGCATGCATACGACTGCGACGTCGAGTGCATCGAGTACGCCGAGGCTCTTGCAGAGGCCGAGACCTCATCGCCCACCTCGACCAACTCGGGGGCGGGCGCTGACTCAAGCGTCGCAGGGCGTTCGAGCCCGCGGAGGCCATCAAACTCATCCCGGTCGACCCCGCCTGCCCCGACGACCGAGCGCAGAGGGTCAGCGCCACCCTCGACATCAAATAAGAAGTCATGCTCGTCGACTTTCTCCGTGCGAATGCCAACATATTCGCATGGAGTCCCTCGGACATGCCGGGCATACCAAAGGAGGTCGCCGAGCACGCCCTAGACATCCGGGCCGGATCTAGACCGGCGAGGCAACACCTGCGCCGCTTTGACGAGGAAAAGCGTAGAGCCATCGGTGAGGAGATACAGAAACTCTTGGTGGCCGGATTCATCAAAGAAGTGTCCCACCCAGAGTGGTGGGCCAACCCCGTGCTAGTCAAGAAGAAAAATGGGAATGGAGGATGTGCGTAGACTACATCGGTTTGAACAAAGCATGTCCGAAGGTTCCCTTTCCATTACCCCGAATCGATCAAATCATTGATTCCACTGCAGGGTGCGAGACCCTGTCTTTCCTTGATGCGTATTCTGGTTACCATCAAATCAAGATGAAAGAGTCAGACCAGCTCGCGACTTCTTTCATCACACCATTCGGCATGTACTGCTACGTGACTATGCCTTTTAGCCTCAGAAACGCAGGTGCCACGTATCAGCGGTGCATGACCCAGGTCTTTGGTGACAACATTGGGCGGACCGTCGAGGCCTACGTAGATGACATCGTGGTCAAGACCAGAAAAGCCGAGGATCTCGTCGACGACTTGAGGATAACCTTCAAATGCCTTAGTGAGAAAGGCATCAAGCTCAACCCCGAGAAGTGTGTGTTCGGGGTCCCCGAGGCATGCTCTTGGGGTTCATAGTCTCGGAACGCGGCATTGAGGCCAACCCAGAGAAGGTCTCGGCCATAACCAGCATGGGACCAATCAGAGACCTCAAGGGAGTACAGAGGGTCATGGGATGCCTTGCGGCCCTAAGCCGCTTCATCTCGCGCCTCGGCGAAAAAGGTTTGCCTCTGTACCGACTCTTGAGAAAATCCGAGCGTTTTTCTTGGACCCCCGAGGCCGAAGAAGCCCTCGATAGACTCAAAACGCTGCTCACAAATCCTCCCATCCTGGTACCCCCAGCCAGGGACGAGGCCCTCTTACTCTACGTCGCCGCAATGACCCAAGTGGTCAGCGCTGCCATAGTGGTAGAGAGGCAGGAAGGGGGGCATGCTCTACCCACCCAACGTCCTGTTTATTTCATCAGTGAGGTACTCTCCGAGACCAAAGCACGCTACCCCCACATCTAGAAGCTGATTTACGCCGTGGTCCTGGCCCGGCGCAAATTATGTCACTACTTCGAGTCTCACCCAGTGACTGTGGTATCATCTTTCCCCCTGGGAGAGATAGTTCATAACCGGGAGGCCTCGGGCAAGATAGCCAAGTGGGCCGTCGAGCTTATGGGGGAAACCTTGACTTTTGCGCCTCGAAAGCGATCAAGTCTCGTGTCTTGGCCGATTTCGTGGGTGAGTGGATGACACACCCAACTACCACCGCTCAAATTCAGACGGAGTCTTTGGACCTCAGATTGATGGGTCCTCGATGAAGACCGGCGGCGCGCAGTGTCCGCTCTTTATCTCACCCCTCGAGTACACATGCGCTACATGGTGCGGCTCCACTTCGCCGCCTCCAACAACATGGCCAAGTCTGAGGCCCTCATCAACGGCTTGTCGTCGCCATCGAACTTGGGGCACGACGTCTCGACGCCGAGGCGACTTCATGACTCATCGTGGATCAGGTGATGAAGGAGTCAAATTGCCTCGACCCCAAAATGGAGGCTTACTGCAAATTAGTACGTCGCCTAGAAGACAAGTTCGATGGCCTCGAACTAAACCACGTAGCGCGGAAGTACAACGAGGCCGCCGACGAGCTGGCAAAGATGGCCTCGGCACGGGCCCCGGTCCCCCCGAACATCTTCGCCAGAGACCTCCACAAACCTTCCATTGACTACACCTCGACGACAGAGGAGGGCCCACCTGTGGGACCCATGGCAAAGATCGACGACCCTTCTGCTGCCAAGACCCCCTTGACCGAACCCGAGGTCATGGAAGTCAGCACCGAGCCTCCGCAGACTGATCAGGACGCGGATTGGCGAATCCCGTTCCTCGATTGGCTTGATCGGGGGGAGCTTCCTGGAGACAGGACCGAAGCACGACGGCTCGCGCGTCGAGCCAAGACCTACGTCCTCTACAATGACGAATTGTACAGGCGAAGTCCCTCAGGTGTCCTCCAACGATGTATCACTGCCGAGACAGGCCGAGCCCTGCTTTGGGACTTGCACGCAGGCGCTTGCGGGCACCATGCGGCGCCTCGGACGCTCATGGGGAACGCTTTCCGCCAAGGGTTCTACTGGCCGACGGCGGTCGCCGACGCTACCAAGCTGGTACGCTCCTGCGAAGGATGCCAGTACTATGCTCGGTAGACACATCTCCCGGCCCTGGCCCTACAAACCATCCCCATCATGTGGCCGTTCGCCGTGTGGGGGCTTGACATGGTCGGGCCTCTGCAAAAGGCCCCCGGGGGCTACACCCATCTACTGGTATCAATCGACAAGTTCTCCAAATGGATCGAGGCTCGTCCGATCAATCGAATCAAATCCGAGCAGGCAGTGCTGTTCTTCACTGACATTATCCACAGATTTGGAGTCCCTAACACCATCATCATCGACAACGGGACACAGTTCACCGGCAAAAACTTCCTGACATTTTGCGACGACCACCACATCCGTGTGGCCTGGTCGGCCATAGGACACCCAAGGACCAACGGCCAAGTAGAGCGTGCCAACGGCATGATCCTACAAGGCCTCAAGCCAAGGATTCACAACCGGTTGAAAAAGTTTGGCAAGAAATGGCTCGCCGAACTCCCATCGGTCATCTGGAGCCTGAGGAACACTCCAAGCCGAGCCACGGGGTTCACGCCTTTCTTCCTGGTCTATGGGTGAAAGCTCTCCTCCCCATTTGGTTTATGGTTCCCCGATGGCTAAAGCCTATAACGTGCTAACCTAGTTTATCAAGCCTCGATCAACTGAGATAGCCCAGCACGTCCTACTACACTCGACCAAATACCAAATGAGAGATCACGGCGTTATGATAAAGATGATGGCATGAGATGATGAAGGTGGCGACCGTGTTGAGGCTAGCACAGAGCAAGAAGGGAGAAAACAAAAAGCTCAAGGGAAAGGTATAATTTGTAAGAGCTATTTTGTTTACCTACAAGTGATCAACAAGAAGAGTGTGTCTTCACAACGCTTAGGAACATTGAACGACTATTAAGAGGGGTGAAACTCGTATCCTAAATTTTCAAGCATTGTATGCCACTAGATGCTCTAACTCATTGCATATGCATTTAGGATCTTTAGTTGAGTCTAATATTTTGAAAATATTTGTGAAAATCATAGGTCTCACATGTGCACAAGGTGTTTGTAGGGGAGGCTCGATGGGTTTGGGTCCCTCTCTCCTCCCTTGGGGCTAGATGGGGGATCCCCCCTTTCGGTCCCAATGAAATGTCTATTTTCTATTGCTTTTAGAAAAAATCAAAATGCTTAGACTCTAGCATGCTTTGACAAATCGGTTGAAAAAGTAACCAGTTGAAATGGAGTTGAGAGGCCGAAGATCACGAGGCGTCCCACGCCTGGCAGGCTCACGGCACTCCTCACTACCTCTCACCCAAGGGGCGGCTTAGGCCCCAAGGGGTGTTTTGTAAAGCGAAATCGATCAGAGCAACAGAGGGCGAGGCTCGGAACATGAGAAAAACAACTAAGAAACACAAATACTTCAAAAATAAAGGCCTCGATGGCTAAGCGTTGATACAAAAATAACTCCTACTCTATTTTTACATAGCCCCAGTGGCCCAGATCAAGGCTTAGGGCCTTCAAAGACCGGTAGAAAAACATGGGAGGAACCACCTCCTCTTGAAGAGTCGCCGAAGACTGCGCTTGGGCCTTCCGCCGCTTTCATCGGCTTCGTGGACCGCCCGGTCGGCCTCCTCACATCATCATCAGACATACCCATCATTTGATGGCGGGAGGTTGACGCCGACGTAGGCGTGAATCGAGATGGATGGCGAGGGCCAAGACGCTTGACACCTGCGGACTGGCTGGTCCGGGAGCCACCCCAAGTTGTGCCCGGTGAAGGCGTCAAAACGATCAAATGGCTTCCTAGGGGCTCTTTTAACCCCTTCAACCTCCAAGGCCTTGCTCAAGGGGCTCTCTTGCACATTTTCATTGATCATTATCGAGCACTATCTTTGTGAAGCCTCGGCCAAAGTAACTCCCCTCTCATTTCCACCATGGAGATTAAACATCTTTGAGAGGGAAAAAAACCCAAAATTTGGAGAGTGATTGCATCTAGACTCACTTTGGCCTTGTGCTTCCAGTGTCGGGTTCGACTTGTTACTCTTGGTGGTTCCTTCTACCTAGGCCCTCGGCCCAGAAGCCTCGACCTCCTCCTTCAGGTGTGATGCCTCGACCCGAGAAGCCTCGTCGCCTGATGATTGAGCTTCTTGACCTTTCTCGTCACACAAAAGGGAGTTAGGGAATTGCTTGTGGCTTGTGAAAACAAATAAGTGTTGGTTAAGACTCACCCTATTGAGGGTTTGGCCCTGAAACCAATCACCTCGGAACCTCAAGTGAGTGAATCACCATACAAGAAGGGCCTCATCCAAGGCACCTTTAAAAGCAAGTGAACCCGTTCGATAAAAATCATTGTGTTCATCATTTGATTCGAGGTGAGCATCGATGGTCTACATTGGTATCCATTATTGTGATTGATTGGCTCCTCCTCAACTCCTTGACCCACGCCGCCAGAGGGGGCGATAACCCTCTTGATCACTCTCTTTGCCTCGACTTTCTACACACAAAAGGCTAGTCCTGACAAGCTCTTTAGTGTAGCTTCGTTGTGAGAGAAGGCCCTGCATGCTTGGTTGGTGTGGCTCTTTAGTTAGCTTTTGAGAGAAAGACCGACTTCCCATAGGACCGTGTCATTGCTCTTAGGGAAGCAAATTGGGTCATTGATCTAAAACTAAAACCGTGTAGGACAACGCTTGCATTTTTAAAGGCTAAGCGCAACACTGGGCGACTCGCCTCATAATTGTCTAACCATTTGGTTAAGTGTTGTTGTAGAATTTTATTAGGCTATTCACCCCCCTCTAGCCATTAGGACCTTTCACCGCCCTCGGCTGCGTCCTTGAGGGCGAACAGAGGCTCCCCCTCAGGGTCGTCCCGGCTCCACCACAGTACCCGCGGATGATCCCACCCGCGAGGCTCGGGTCACACCCGCACGAGGACCGACTTTCCCTCGTCCAAGATCGGCACCGGCTGTCCCACGGCACCGGCATCCTCGGCGTCGACCACCTCCCGCGCCCGGGAAGTATCGTCGGAGGAGATCGGATAGACCTCCGTCTCCCGGGCACTCTCTCGCAACAATGGTGGCCCCTGAAGCAAGGGCGCCACCAAGGCCTCCGCTGCCTTCATCTCCACCTCCTGGACAGACGGCCTCGCCGCCATCACAACGGCCTTGGTGGTCTCGGAGGCTCCGGCCTCCGCCATCATGGCCTTGGAGGACGCAGAAACACCGACCGCAGCCACTGCGGTCTCGGCGGTCTTGGACGCCCTGGCCTCTGTCGCCTCAGCCCCGGAGACCCCGAGGGCCTTGGCAACCAAGGGCACGCCGGCCCCATCCGACTCGTGAGCCTCGCCCTCATAGGGCGGAGGCACTCCCTCCCTCGTCTGTGTAGGGGCCGCCTCGGCAGCCCCTCCTTGGGCGGCCGGCTCCTTCGGATCGACCCTCGCCGACGCCGCGTCGCGTTGGATAGCGGCTTGTGCCTCCGCCACCCAGCGGGCGGAGGAGCCAGGGCTCGCCTTGAGCACCTTAAGGGGTGCCAAGGGAAGCTCGTCCGCAGGCCGCTTCCGACTAAGGAAAAATAACCGACAGGGTCAGCGCGAGACCAAAAGGCGAACGTAAGGCGCTATGACCCTGCCAAAAATACTCTTACCTTGAACGGGGCGGCAACCGTTTCGCCACGGCAAACCTCGTCCACAATGGCAGAGGCGGCGGCAGAGGCGTCGCCTCCATGTCCATCGGCGCCGTTCGGTCCTCAATGGACCCCGGCGCCCCTTCGGTCCTCTGCGGGGGCGGTGGTGTCGCCTCCACCGCCACTTGTTCCACCACAGCCGCCGAGCCCACCGGGCTAACGACGTGTTTGCCCAACGCCCGCGCCTTGAGCGTGTCAGCCTCGGCCCCAGAGCGGACAACCGCCGACCCCAGGTCCGCTTCTCCTCCTCCCCCTGGGAGTGCCGAGCTGCTTGCCATCACCCCGGGCACCACCTCCACTACGTCAGGAAGATGGTCCAGGGGACCTCGCCCCACCTTGCTCCTGTCATCCCCGTCCGAGGCCTCCATCGACAGCGACGTCGACGGGGATTCCTCCAACAGGAGACCATCCTTCCGTTGTTGACGGCGGCGCTTATCCAGCTCCTCACGCGCGAGGATTTGCTTCGTGCGCTTCACCGCCTTGGCGCCTTTCCTCTTTTTCTGCGCATCGGCGTGCGCGCGGTTGATCGCCCGCCGCCTCGCGTCATCGGGAACGGGCGGCGAAGATGAGCGTACGTCCCACATCACCTGCAGGAAAGACGGATGCGCATAAGGAAACAAGGGGTAAGGGGAGACTGAGGAGGCTCGGAGGCTACAAGCGGCGCACGACTTACCAGTGAAAGGAACCCTCGCGACGGCCGCATAGCGATAGGGGTCAAGTTGCCGCCCCTCAGCTTCGCCTCTACCGTCTCCCCCACCCGACGAAAGAATTTCCTCGTCGGAAAGGGCGGAGGAGGACATCAGGGTGCCCTCAATGGGCTCACCCGGCTTCATCTCGAATAGCCACCGCCACCGAGCCATCAGCGGCAGCACCCTCTGGCGGTGGAAGGTGGCCACGACTACAGCCGCGGTGAGACCATGGCCCTCAGAGCCTCGCCAAATTTCTCCGAGCGGCTGCGCACTTGGGCTGGTCGTCCTTTGGGACGCCGTACTTCCATCTCTCCGGGCAACTCCCCACAATCCGCCCAGTGTAGGGGGGAAGTCCTCTGTCATCATTACGAAGGTAGAACCAACTCGTGTACCACCTGCGATTGGATGACGCGAGCTGGGCCGGAATGTAGAGGTGCAGGTGGTCCTGGCGCACTTGGAGAGTGCAGCCGCCGGCCCTCGTCGCCTTCCTCGTACCCGACGTGCCCGTCGCCTTGGTAGTGTGCCCTGCCCAAAATAGGTGGAGCCACAACTCCCAATGGAGAGCAATCCCCAAGTACCCCTCGCAGACGGCAATAAAGATAGCCACCTGAGCGATGGAGTTGGGGTTGAAGTTGTGGAGCTCCATGCCGTAGTAATGCGGGAGCGCCCACATGAACTGATCTGCCGGGACGCCAAGGCCGCGCTCATGAAAGGAGACGAAGCTTACGACGTAGTCGTCGCGGGGCCTCGGCTCTGGCTCGCCGTACGGAGCAATCCACTCCGGCCTGGTGGGGTCTATCACCGGGCGAAGGAGTCCGCCGTCGACAAGCGACTGAAGCATCTCCTCGGTGACATCCGACGGATCCCAGGGGTCCGCCTTGACAACGACGATGTCGCCGGCCATGGGTGCGATGGAGGAATCGGGTGCGGCAGTGAGTTTTTTCTCTCTCTCCCACGCTCTTGCTTTTTCCTCGCTTTCTCCCTAGGCTCGCTCTTCTCCCCTCTTCTTCCCGGCACCCCACGCTTCTAGCGACTCGGCCGACGCGAGGCTAAATAATCTAATGCAGGCAAGGTAAGACGAGGAGGGGCGGGACTCTTCGGGTATTTATGCAGGGAGGAGGCGAAACAAACGGGCGACAAAATCGGGGAAGTTTCCCCCCGATCCGGCGCAGTTAACCACGAGCCGATTTCGCCGGCCCACGCGCCCACGTCTCCCTCATTAAATGCGAGAACAGTTACGTCCCATCCACCACGTCACGCTCGGCCACTATGGCAGCAGGCGTCGTTTCGCCTCCCTAGGAAACCGCCTCAAAAGGCGCGCCACCTGTTGCCGAGCTCATAGGGAAAATATTCCCCACGGCCTATTCCTTTCATATGAAGGAACCAGGCTCTGAGCCTATTACGGTCCAGGGGTTCGAAGGCTAGGCCCCAAGAGGTTTCGATAGCCGCCCTAGGATAACAGAGTCAGGGACGACCGTGGGCGAGCCTATACGGGGCCAAGACCCAAGCAAGCGAAACGCTTGGGACGCCCAAAGTCGTGTCCGAGACCGGCAGGAAGGTCTCTGAATGGGATCCCACCGTAGGGAGGCACCGAGCCACCGAGGCCCAGCGAACGGCCTCGGCACCCACTAGAGAAATCCTCTGGTACTCTTGGAGTGTGTCTCTGTACCACTAGCCGTCCCCTAGCGAATGGGGTTCGGGCCTCCACTCGGACTACCCAAAAACAGCTCACCGGAGGTGCCACCGCTCGTGCCCACCGAGGGTAGCGAGGCACATTCCACCCCTCCTTCTGAGCGAAAAGGAAGCATGAGGGTCGTACAAAAAGTCAGGGGAACCCCTGACGGCCTTCTCGCTCTATGCAGGGGCTAAGGGGCTCTTCCTGCAACCTTGCCGAGACCCGGCGACCCCGGCTCGCACTCAAAGGGGCTCGGCAAAACAAACCCTCCTTCTGAGCGAAAAGGAAGCGTGAGGGTCGTACAAAAAGACAGGGGAGCTCCTGACGGCCCTCTTGCCCTGTGAAGAGGCTAGGGGGCTCTTCCTGTAGATACGCTGAGACCCCATGACCCGGGCTGGCGCCCAAAGGGGCCTCGGCAAACAAACCCTCAGGCGCGAGGGGCGTATAAAAAGCCAGGGGAACTCCCGACGGCCCTCTCGCTCCGCGTAGAGGCTAGGGGCTCTTCCTGCAACCTTGCTGAGACCAGCGGCTCCGGCTCGCACCAGAATGGGCTCGGCAAACAAACCCTCCGTCCGAACGAAAAGGATATGTGAGGGTCGGATGAAAAAGCCAGGGGACCCATGACCGCCCTCCTGCTCCTGGCGGAGGCTCGGGGGCTCCTCCTGCACCCAAGACAAAGACAAACGGTCTAAGTCCACGCTAGAAGTTCCGTTACAAATACAATAAAGGGCACCGAGCCCGTTACGGTCTAGGGGTTCGAAGGCTGGGCCTCCAGAGGTTTCGACAGTCGCCCTAGGACAACAGAGTCAGGGACGACCTTGGGGTGAGCCTACGAGTGGCCGAGGCCCGAGCGAACGATCGCTCGATCGCTCGGGGCATCCTAAGTCGTGTCCGAGACCAGCAGGGAAGTCTCCAAATGGGATCCCACCGTAGAGAGGCACCGAGCCACCGAGGCCCAGCGAATGGCCTCGGCACCCACTAGAGAAACCCTCTAGTACTCTTGGAGTGCGTCTCCGGACCGCTAGCCGACCCTTAGCGAACGGGGTTCGGGCCTCTACTCAGACTACCCGATAACAGCTCATCGAAAGTGCCCATGCTCGTGCCCATCGAGGGTAGCCTGGCACATCCACCCCTCCTTCCGAGCGAAAAGGAAGCGTGAGGGTCGTACCCAAAGTCAGGGGGATCCCTGACGGACCTCTCGCTCCGTGCGGAGGCTAGAAGGCTTTTCCTGCAGCCTCGCCGAGACCCCCGCAACCCGAACTTGCGCTTGTGGGCTCGGCAAATGCGATAAAAACTCCTCGCTCAAACGCGAAAACGAAAAAAAGCCCCTGGAGGATAACTCCACTCCTCCAGGCCTCGAAAACTACACACGGCGGAGTGCCCTTCAGCACCCACCGGAACCACCAAGTACAAAAACACAATCCCGATGGGAGTTGCTACGAGCCAAGTCTCGTCAAAACCTCGGGAGAGTGCCCACACTCCTCCCGAGGCTCGGGGGCTACTGTCGGATACCACAAGAAGGGGTACCCTAAGCAAGAACCAAAAATATTGCTTAAGCCTTGCAAAAATCAAAGCCAAAGGACAACCACGAGGTCTAGGTAGATTCTCCGACTACTTCAAGGCTTATGCCGAGGCCTCGAGACGAAAGGCCAAAGCCCTCACCTTGCCGAGGCCCCGCCCATGCAATGCCTCGGATGGGATACCAATTCTCGATTCGCCCAAGGTCGGGCTCGCTCGGCAACAACCTCGTCACCTCCGTCTCGACCGACTCGACAAAACGCCATGTCCAGATCAATACGCCCACTACTCCCGCATAACGTCACCAAGACGTTAGCACAAGACAGCAGAGAATGACCGACGGGACGGGGGCCCGGCGCAGGCGGGGTTACCTACCATCGTGCTCATCATCATGTGCCCCTAACGACACCCGTCGCTCATGCTACCTAACTCCTGCACCAAGGACAAAGTGGCGTGGAGGGTCAAGTCCGGGTCCCATGAGTCTCGGAATCGGCATGAAAGACCAACCGTTCGTCCTCCGCCTCGTCGTCGAGACCCCGGCAGGGCCTCTCGGACGTATTATTCCTTCTCCGCTTTCGGTCGAGGCCGGGCTCAAATCCGCATCCTCGTCGCCTCGCCTCAACCGTCTCTCTCGCGAGCCGTCACATCCGTTTAAGTGCGCTGGTCACACCTACTACGCCGACCACGACGACAGGTGGTGCAACAACAGGCGATGGGACAAATGGTCAAATCTCCTTTTACCATCCCCTACCGACGGTGCGGGGTTACTGTGCCACAATGGAACACACGCTCGCACTTCTCCACAGGAACTGGTGCGATCACGACCACCGAGACCCCGCATCATACACGGGTCACCTCTGAGGCCTCGGCAAAGCGAGGCCTCGGCACGATCACCATCTGACACCGCCAGAGCTCGGCACTCCACCAAGTCAAGAACACACAAGGCACGGCATGTCTCCTACAATGGAAACCATATCCGACTAGACGCGTCAACAAGGACTCCCACGACCTCAACAACCTCGGGCACAGCTAGCACAGCGCGCCCATCAAGTACCAATCGCCATCCCCAACACCATGTCACTGAGGACTGAACTACAGTAGGCTCCACGTATAGCTCACTCATGTACTCCTGCCTCCCTCCTTGCGGTTATAAAAGGAAGCAGTCAGAGATAACTTGGGGGGCGAAAAAGGAGAAAGAGGAAGAAGACCTAGTAGCTCACACACATACACATCCCAGCCGCCTGAGAGCAACGTCTCAAGCAGCCCACACGACACCTCGCCGATTCCTAGGATTAGCTCCCTCTCTCCTGTGCTTGTAACCCCCTACTACTAACACTTCGGTGCAAGAAATATAAGATCGATCTGTCAGACTGGACGTAGGGCATCAATTACCTGAATCAGTATAAACCTTATGTCTCTTTACATCACCGTCTAAAATTAGGAACATACAATTCAAATTCACTAAGTGGTAGAGGACATCCGGTCCAAAACACCGACATTATTATCGGTGAAAACCGAAGGAGCGAATAGAGACAGCGACTGACTGACCTAATACATTGAAGGTAATTTTTACGTACATTCATAATTTATTATTGGTGAAAACCGAAGGAGTGAATAGAGACAGCGACAGACATCAGGTAATTTTTGTATGTTATCATTATAATTTATCATTGGTAAAAACAGGAGCTGAGAAAGACCGAGGTTGGCGTGAACAAGACACGGACAGAGAGAGACAGTGGTGGAGTGGAGAGAGACCGTGGAACCCCCCGATCTCACCCAAAAGAAGGAAAGCGAGTCACCCCCCGAGCCCCGAATCCCAAACAGAGGAGAGCACTGGGCGGGGCAGGGCGATTCGGCGATTCCCCTGTCACCGTCCGTCGTCCGTGGGGTGGTTTGAGAGAGGGAGAGGAGATGGCCGCCGCCGCGGTCTTGGCGCTGCTCACGGTGTCGGCGCTGGCGGGGGCAGCGGCCGGCGGTGATATCGTCCACCACGACGACGAGGCACCCAAGATCCCTGGATGCTCCAACGATTTCATCCTGGTAAGATGAGAAAGGCTTCGTCTTTCCCCAACCCCCACACCCACCCACCCTGATTGAGCAGCTGCCCCCCACCACTTCAGTTTAGTACTGAAATAGATTCTCCATTTCTTTCTGCTATATTTGTCAAGGTAAAAGTGCAAAGCTGGGTCAATGGCAAGGAGGACGGTGAGTTTGTTGGTGTTGGTGCTCGCTTTGGTCCAAAAATCGTCTCCAAGGAGAAGCACGCAAACCGAACTAAACTCACGCTGGCTGACCCTATGGACTGCTGCTCTCCTCCAAAACACAAGGTGGCTTTTTATCCAACGACAACTTCAAGTTATTTCAGTCTGTCTTCCAACTGCCTAGTGATTCTGTCCGCTAAATGCTTCATTCTCGTTCTAGGTTTCTGGAGATGTTCTTTTAGTTCAAAGGGGCAAGTGCAAATTCACAAAGAAAGCAAAGTTTGCTGAAGCTTCTGGTGCTTCTGCTATAGTAATCATAAACCATGTCCACGGTGCGTTTTGAGCGATGTCTTCTTTCCCTATCTATGACTTCTGGCATTGCTTCTTGTAAAAAATTGTTATGTATCATCCTAGCCATGTTCCTTCAACAACACCTTGTTAAAAAGATCATCTCGTATCAGTGTTTGGTTTCACTAATGCTATCATCCATTTGCTCTACAGAATTGTACAAGATGGTCTGTGAAAAGAATGAAACCGATCTTGACATAAATATACCTGCAGTTCTCCTGCCAAAAGATGCCGGTTCTGCTTTACATACACTTCTTACAGACGGTAATGCAGGTAAACTGTTAACTCACTGTTGTCACCAGCATTTTAATTTCCATGTGGAACATAAGGGTGTTAACAGCCCCTTCCTTCACCTTTATGTGGACTCGTCGTATTTTGGTTGTTTGTGCTATCTGAAATAGCTTGCCACGTACTGATTTATCCTTGTCTCTTCTCTTCCTTAGTTTCTGTGCGGCTGTACTCTCCAGATCGTCCTGTAGTCGACACTGCAGAGGTGTTTCTATGGCTTATGGCTGTTGGCACAGTGCTTGGAGCTTCCTACTGGTCAGCATGGAGTGCTAGAGAAGCAGTTATTGAACAAGAGAAGCTCCTCAAGGTTCTAATCTCTATGCTGTGACACTTGCTCCAATATAGCTTCAACTAAAAATGATGTACTGACAAATGCATTTATTGTTAAGGATGGCCATGAAGGCCTACTGAATGTTGAAGCCGGAGGTTCTAGTGGCATGGTAGATATCAATGTGGCATCAGCGATAATGTTTGTGGTGGTTGCGTCATGCTTCTTAATAATGCTTTACAAACTGATGTCTTACTGGTTTGTGGAGCTACTGGTGGTAATCTTCTGCGTCGGCGGTGTAGAGGTGCATTTCTAACTATCAGTTTACTTTCAGAAACATAATTCGTAATACATGTTGTTATCGTATTAGCTGCTCTTACTCTATTTCATGGTACAAGTACCTTGAAACGGCCTAACGGGATGGTCTGCAGTTGGTTCACTGAACCAAAACTACTTTGCTAATTGATTGCTAAGCGAACTGTTGTTGTAGTTAATCCTTTACTACTTTTCCATTCTTGAGATAAAGCCTTTGTTTTTGTTTATGCAGGGTCTGCAAACATGCTTGGTGGCTCTGTTATCAAGGTACAGTGGATTGTCTTCGGGGTTTGTTTCAATCAACCATTCTGTTCAAGACCCTTGACAGCCAAGCTGAATGTTTCCACTAAACAAATACTAATGTTGACTAAATTGTGGAATCTTTCAGATGGTTTAAACCTGCTGCAGAATCTTTTGTGAAAGTACCATTCCTTGGAGCTGTTTCACATCTTACTCTGGCAGTTTGCCCATTTTGCGTTGCATTTGCTGTTCTGTGGGCTGTTTTTCGCCAGCTTCCCTTTGCTTGGATTGGGCAAGACATTCTGGTGAGTGTCACCATCTGTAGTATTTGATGCCTCCCATTTTAGTTATGACATCAACTGATTCCAGACTCCGCACTTTCAGGGTATTGCATTGATAGTTACAGTCATCCAAATTGTCAGAGTACCTAACCTCAAGGTACTCAAACCGCTCTTGATTTTTGTCTTTCTGCTTTCTCTTGCTACAGCCTTTCTTGATAATAGTTGAGGTATGAGTTTTGTTTACTTTGTTGCCATGATCAGGTGGGTTCAGTTCTTCTCAGCTGTGCCTTCCTGTATGACATCTTCTGGGTGTTTATCTCCAAGAGGTGGTTTCATGAGAGTGTGATGATTGTGGTAAGCATGTGAAAGGGGATTCTGATATTTGGTGGGTCGATGGTATCCTGAATTTGCTGGTTATAACATGTTGGTTTCTTCTGATAGGTTGCGCGTGGCGACAAGACTGACGAGGATGGTGTGCCCATGCTGCTAAAAATCCCACGAATGTTTGATCCATGGGGTGGATACAGCATCATTGGTTTTGGTGATATCCTTCTTCCTGGTCTTTTAGTTGCTTTCGCGCTAAGGTAAGTCTAGTCTGCAATCTGGCTATTTTTTTCATGTGAATTCGAGCGATAAGTTTCCGTTGCATTATTTGCTGTTCAGATACGATTTTTCTGCAAAGAAGGGCTTTCGGTCTGGTTACTTTTTGTGGGCAATGGTGGCCTATGGCTCTGGTAAGTTTTAGTGGATGAACGTTAGTCCGCGCAGCAGGAAGAAGATGAACCATGGTTTTTTCCCCATGTGGACATTAACTGGCTATTTCTTCTGTGGCCACATAATCAGGACTTTTAATCACATATGTTGCGCTGAACCTGATGGATGGGCATGGCCAACCTGCCCTTCTGTACATCGTGCCCTTCACTCTTGGTAATGGACATGGCTAGCTTGAGACTCTATTGGATGCATATATATGTAGATTATGAACGTCCAAGCAGGCCATCGCGTTGCCTGATGTGTATTCGTGGATGTGTTTTGTTGGTACAGGCACCTTGATCGCGCTTGGATGGAAGAGAGGGGAGCTGCCAAACCTGTGGGCGAGGGGAGAGCCAGAGAGAGTGTGCACGCATATGCATGTGCCGCTGCTGCCGACGACCCCAAACTAACCAGAGGCACTGCTGGGTCAGAATGCATGCTCCCTGACCCTGCGTCGACGGTCAGTAAAAACCAGCATGGGTGCCACTGCCGTGACCTCAGTTCCTTCCGGCAAATATACTAGTAACTAGTGACTAAATGTGTTGCCTGCTGGCAATATATGGTCAGTAAGAAGTTGTATTTTGGTCGAGACATTTGACTGATTTGTGAATTACTAGTGATTATGTAAGCAAGTTGTATTTGATGGAGATACTTTGTTAGCTTGGTTTATATATCGTCAGTTTGGGTTATCATGCCTGTGTCTGATGTGTGTGTGATGTGTATATATATAATAACTAGTGTAGATGGCAACATGCCAATAATGTTGGTTGCCATATGCACTGTAGCAAGCAGTAATAAGTGCATCTACAAGTAAGACAAACAAAAGGATGGATAATATAATACACCCTTTGGTCCAAAAAAAAACTGGATGTTTTAGTTTTGTCCTAGGTCAAGTTATCTTAAGTTTAACCAAACCTATAGCTAACATTTATGACACTAGATAGGTATATATTAATATTTGGGTGTATAAATTTTGTCAAACTTTAGATAGTTTGAATTAAGACAAAACTAACTAAAACAAAGTTTTTTTTGGGACAGAGGTAGTAATGTATAAATTCCAAAAATTAATATAATTACAGTAGTAAATTAGCTTGGCTCCTTCCCTCCCCATATCGTCAATTGGAGTCAGCGTACGTCAGCAGCCATGGATATGATGGTTCGGTGAAGCTTAGCTAGCTAGTGGCGAGTCAAAGCATGCATCAACTGAACTGCTGGTTCATGGCATGGCGGCTTTGCCGGGGACGATGTCACCTCCTGCTCTGTCGACGGCGCTGGCAGCAGGTTGAGGTCCAGCTCCAGATTGATGTTGCCCTCCTGCAGCAGCTTGCTACTGTCTTGATCCCCCGTCCCCGTGGCGGTGACCACGCTCTCGAGCGTCGCCACGGCCGACGAGCTGGTGGTGAGCGGCCGGTGGCGCCTCATGTGCCCACCGAGCGCCTGCCCGGACGCGAACACCTCGCCGTATGACGAGCACTCGTGCGCCGGCCACGTCGCCGCTGCAGCTGCTGCGTCGGTCCCCGCTGCAGCTGTGCGCAGGCTAAGCGTGGTGGTGACAGCAGCAGCGGCCTCCTCCGGCCGTCGCGGCTGCGGCTGCTGCTGCTTCTTATCATTGTTGTGGCTGGTGCGGTGGCCGCCGAGGGCCTGGAAGGAGGGGAAGCACTTGTTGCACGTCTTGCACTCGTACGACACGCACACGCCACCTCCGGCCTCGGCGGCGGCGAAGAACCTGCGGCTCGTGCTCTTTGGCCTGCTGGCGGGTACCGGTGCCGGTGCCGGCATTACTCTTCCTGGCTCAACGGCGGCGGCGGGGCCCTGAGCGAGGAGGATGAGGCATTTGGCCATGTCCTCCTCCTCGTCTTCCTCCTACTCTTTCTGTGTGGTGGTGGTGCTGCTGCTGTGTGAGGAGGAGGATGAAGCGGCAGGCGACGAGCAGTGGTGTCGACGTCGCTTGCTGTTGCGCTGCGGCTTCAGCTTGGCGACGGAGGCGCAGGAGACGATGGCGCCGCCGGTGGAGTAGTCCGGGACCGACATCGGCGTGGTCGTCATGATAGATGAGCGCCTCTCTCTCCTCTCCTCTCCCTCCTCCTCCTTGAGCATCTATTATTATATACCTATGTGCTTGCAAAATAAAGGGAGGACTGTAGGAGAGACATGGATCGGAGATGCCGGCCGCTGGCTCCGATCCATCCACGACCAAAAATAACCCTGGTTTATAGGGATCAGGAACTGCATGCATGCAGATATACTGGCTCTTCACTCGTTGGTTTCAGTCAGGACTTATTAGCCAGCCAACAGTGTTTTTCTCTCACAACAAATCAGCACCAGTTGTGCTTATCAGCTCAGAAACCAACCAGCGAATAAGCTCATAGCAGTGTAATGAATAGGGTTCTGGACGGCTCCTCTTCTCTTTTTATAGCAACAACCAAGAATTAACCGGAGGGAGAGAGAGCCCCGATCGCGCGCGCCATTCATTCCAACACAAATAGTGACTACCTCTCACATATCTTAAACTAGTTGGATATCCCGCAAGTTGCTGCTGAAATCTTTTAGAAATAAAACTGTTGCATGTTTGAGTTGAATTATCTACATGTTCTGTACATTTTTTTTTGAAATTGTTGCATTAAGAGGTCGGAAATAGTGGGATGACATAGCTATTAGTGAGAGATGACGTGGATAGTTAGTGCAAGATGATGTGAATGGCTTGCATATTGAAATAGAACTTGCAATAGGGATTAGCTTTATAAGAGATAGATTGATGAAATCAAATATTTCGTTATTAACAAGCTCGCGCCATATACCACTGAAAGAATATAAGTTGTTCGTAATATGAAGACTTAAATCCGCATAGGCATATTCGGGTGCAAGGGATCTAACTAGTTAAAGCTAGAGTCGCTTCACGAATCCATTTCTACTTGATCACACAATTTAATACTTCCTCCATTCCAAATTGTAAGACATTTTGGCTTTTCTTGATATATTGATTTTGCTATGTATTTAGATGTACACACTATATTTAGATTAAAAAAGGCAAAACGTCTTAAGGCACAATTTGACTTGGTGTGGCCTTCAAGATCATACTTTAACCGTTAATTTATACTATTGTATGTAATTTATGACAACAACAAAGTATCATTAGAAAGTATTTGTAAAGACAAATCTAATGTTACCACTATTGTACTATAATTTTTTAATATTATTAGACTAATTATTGGTCAAAGATAAGAAAGTTTGAATTCTGAAATATGTGCATGCCTTATATCCTAAGATGGAGTGAGTATAATTTAAGTTTATAAGAAAACATAAGGCAATGAACCAATCAACCTACCGCACCCTGATTTCCATTCATATTTTTAGCTTTCTATATAGTCGTATAAGCCTTGCACAACCATCATCTCAATTGAATAACATACATACATAACATATGCTCCCTTTGTCTATTTTTAAATGTCGCTATAGTATTCGTGCTGATCAAACTTGTAGAAAACATTTATATCTCCAAATAAGTTTATTATGAAAATAAATCTAATAATCTATCTAGTGATAAATATTAATATTTTCTTATATATATTTGATAAAAGTAAGTAAGTTTAACTTCTTACTTCTCAGGTAAAAATGGACGAAGTGAGTATATAATAATAAAGAAGGTCCTGCTTCTTGGGGACGGCAAGCTCGCTGAGCCCGGGCTGTGGCGGCTGCTGGAGATGGCAAAGGACCTCGCCGGAGAGATGATTGATCCAGGCACTGGGGTGGGGTGCTTCCATCTCCAGCAATTGGGTCGTGAGTAATATACACACATTGACACATACATGACCACCCATGCCACGGCTTGCGAGCTACTGCTGCCAATGTGCAACCATGCATGTATGTAACAGCACTCAACAATAAAAATTAGAATGTTGTCAAAAAAAAAAGAGTAGTCAATGCTATTCAGCATAATAAGGATCTAACAAATATCAGTTACAATTCTTCCTTACTTTACTTGTCAGCAGCGAAATTACAAAAGTCAATGCTATTCAGCACCCGAAACCTCAAGAGTACCACAAGATCAATAACAATGTTAACATGACGGAACGAATGAATGAATGCTGGATTCCAAATTGCTACAGCTGCCTTGCTATCTCCTGGCAGTGGCTGTGGCGGGCTACAATTTTTTTGCTACAGCTACCTTGCTATTTCCTGGCAGTGGCTGTGGCAGGCTACAGATTAACGTACAACAACAGCAAATGGATTGTTATTGCTTCTAACCTAACTAAAAGAATCAATTCACAGTGTGAGGGAGCTAAGGCCTAGGTTGGACAGAGAGTATTGGTGCTTTGCACATCATAACAATCCGACGAAACTACTACGTCTTCTAGCTGTTCGATGCGGAACCCTTCTGCTCTCGCTCCACGAGCTACTATCAATCTCGCTATGGCAACTAAGAAGCTTTATTAAGTCTACCCTGGTCTGGGATTTCTCCTGTTGTCTCTTACACTTGTTAGTCTCCACCACCCTGTCCAATCTATCACAAGACGCTGGGGGAGTGTGAGCTCCAGCTCCAGTGCTTGATCTGCAGGTGCCAATGAAAAGTTGTCATTTAGACAACCAAATATATATAGAAAGATGCACAAAAGCAACTGAATGTAACGGCGCCCTACCATGCTAATGGAATATATATTTTTGTGTACCATGTGCATAATCATAAGCATGTGATCAAACAAATGCAAGAATGAAATGGCTACAAGTAATAATGCACATACCTATCCTCATCATGCTCTGAGCGTGCAAGCGATACAGATTTTTCACCATTATTTGGGTGGCAAGCAGGACAGAAGAAGGTTTCTGGAGGGGGTCCAAGCAAGTTGATGCAATCAAAATGGTACCACTCATCACATTGGTCGCATGCAATCATGGCCCTGTTATCATAGGGCTTACAGCAAATGCAGTAGAGGACACTGCGATCTCTCAGTAACTGCAATGAAATGTTGCAAGTGAGAAAATAACCCATCACCATGCATATGCTGAAGAAATAATGAGACCAGTATTATATAGGTGCATGCACCTTTAGTTCCTTCTCAAAATGTACAGAGAGATTTTCCCCTTCAGCTATAAGTCCATACACAACATCCAGTGCAAGCTCACCAGAATCACATGCAACCTGTATCACGACATAGTCAGGGGTATCAATAGTGTCATTTCCATCCTGGGAAACAAATTGTAGAAGAGACCGAAACCTCACCTTCTCTGCTTTTGCCAGCCACTGCAGGCTGGTTTCCTTTATTTTACTAATCTCCAACTTGAAGAAATCCTGATCGCATATTTCTAAATGTGAACCCTGAAAATATCAGTGCAGTCAGACATATCAGGGAAGATAGATTCATATAAATTGATGGTACAGAAATATACTGTGCGGACAATGATCTCAAGTGAATGTACCAGATCAGCTAAAGGACCAATCTTAAAATGCCAGCTGTTTTTTTTCCTTGAACAGGTCTAAGGGATTTAGGGTTCATTCCACATGTGGAACAAAATTTTAAACAGCATAATTCAATAATTTAATTTCCTCTGCATTTTTTTGATGGAAAATGGCAGGAGCTTTGCCTTGCATTTAAGTAGCAATATAAGTAGAAAAACAGTCTGATCAAGGCAGAGATGCTGCAGCTATGTACAGAACTACCTTAGCCGAGGATAAGCAAAACAGACTCAACACTAGAAAAACTCGAAAGTCCCATTACAGGTTTCGAAAAGCACGACGCCACTGTTCAATGTCTTCCTTTGTTCGTAGCGCCACCGTTAAAGGGCATTCATGTTGACCTAATATGTTTCCTCTGCATTTTAGTCCTCCACAATGGTATCAGGTATTACTCTCATTGGCGAAGGACCTAAAAGGGAAACTTCCACATCTCCCCACAACCCTACCCATTACTGAACACCTAGAGATGACCTTAAAAGACAACTCTAGTCTTTACACAAAATAAAAACTGTATTACCTCTTTATCAAGGCACAGTACTTCTTGCATCGATGTCTTTTTACCACCATACAAGAGTTTATGTATTTGTTTCTTCCACAAATATCTGCTCAACACAGACTCAATTCTGCAACTGATATAGTGATCATACAAGCCAGAAGCTGATGTCACCTACCAAACACAATAGCCAAAAAAATTAGTTACTCATAGTAAACAGCAATAGCACATTTATTAGTTATTTTAACATGCAAATTAATTCACAATTGGAACCATGTAATATCAATGTTTAAAAAAGCACTGTAGGCACTATGCAGGTGGTTGGGCCTCCACCTTGTGCCTAGGCGTTGCAGGGTGTTTGTACTTTTTGTGGGCTCATAGAGTAATACCATAGCGTATCAGAACAGAAAAAAAGGAAGATATCAACATGCATCCATAAATAATATGATCGAAGTTTATCTTTCATCATCTATAATTTTTCCAATTTTTTATACATATATCAAGTCCAAAACATCTCTAAGCGGGAAAAGGCTAGACAAAACGCCTGTCAGGCAACGCAGTGCAGCACTGCCCAGTGCCTACGGCATCGCCTTTTTAAACAGACCAAGACCAATGGCTTTTCAAAATGAGAGAAGTTTGATAATGATCACCTTGAGAGCAACTAAAAGAGATTTGAATATGACAGTAAGATCTTCTCCATGATAAGAGTCTGAATCATCCAGAATTTGCATCAAGTAGGCATTCAAGTTACGAGCCTTCTCGACAATTTCTTTTAGTAAATTAATTTCCTCAATCCTGTAGAAGTGAGTTTTAGTCGACCAGAATAAGAAACCTGAATCACAATTCAATGTTCATTTTCAGGAGAAAAAAAATTACCCAGTGTATAAACCCTTTGCAGAAGAGATGAGTTCATTAAGTGCGGTAAGTGCAGGACGGTTTCCTTTAGACATCTGTGTCATTTACATGAGTATTAGACTATAAGTGAAATCATCACCGTAATGGGAATTATCAAAATAAACAGTTACCTTTACAGGTATTTGGTTCTCTAATTGGTCCTCACTCTGCAAAAGTGAACAAAATGAACACATCCATTCAACTGTCATTTGTGTAATAGCAGGCAGGTTTTCCATGCAAGAATCATGGTACCTGAACAAAGAATCATGTCACCACTTACCAAAAAAGGCAAAACAGAATTGTGCAAAAACAAGTGCTAATAAAAAAGATATTAGCTTTGACTAAACTATTCAGCACTCTTTGACTTAATGCTAGCAACTTGCATCTTTGAGCACTATCTTTTTCCATTTTAACATGATGACTTGAGCGGAGAAAGATCAGTGAGTGGCTCCTACAATCTTTTTTTCTCTTTTTATAAAATTTATATAGATATATACCACAGTAGGGTTTTCTCCTCAAAAGTAAAAAATAATAATGGAACATCAACCCAAGCAGCAGGACTTTACCAGTCTTGACAAGTCACACATCTAGATGCGAGACTATCTCCGATGTCGCATAAGCAAAAGGCACATAATCTTTTCTTCATACAATCCTCAGCATATAATGTGCAAACATTATCCAATGATCCTCTTATCTGAAAGGAGAAATAAATTGGTCAAAAGTATTTTTCAAGAAAAAGAACTGAGAGGAAACCTTGAAATAGAAACCAACCTTTACAAGTATGGAGAGCAAAGAACTATTATTTCCATCTAGAAGTAGAGTACAGTGGCACTGATTGAGCCACTCTTCAACCTTTTTAACCTCAGCAACAACTTTATCCATCTCAGGGCAATCAAATGCAACAGACTGGCCATTGTCCTAACAAGATACAGTTTCAAAAAATAAGGACTAGCATGTAAGTGTCTTCGTAAGGCCAAAGCTCACTGTGTGGATGATATATTGCAAATCTAAAGTAATAGCACATACTCTGAGACTTCGCAGCCTAGCCCATGACTGGCCATCAGACAACATGAAGAAGGTGTTACATTGCTCTGTCCATAAACTGAAAGGAGGGAAGATTTACTATTACATGAGAAAAGTACAGATGACAACTGTAAATATGAAGTAAGTAGACTAGGAAGAATTTAATGACTCTAAAACATATCTGAACTGACAAGTCACACATACAGAAAGGCTCAAACTTCCATGTTTCTTCCAAAAATTCTGAGATGACTAGCATACACATTTTGGATAAAAATAAAATTAGCTTACTTATGCTTGTTTACAGCATCCTCCAGCTTGGCAGTCATCATAGGATAAGGAACATTAACCTCCTGAGACAGGAAAAAATGATAAAATAAATCATAAAACAAGTGCATGGAAAACAGAAAAGGCAGATCACTTCAAAACACTAACCTTGAATTCTGCTAAAATGCTTTCAACATCTTCCAATTTGGATTTTGCAGATGTTCCAGAACCAGGAAGCAAAGTAAGTGTTTTTCTTAGACAAGACAATGCCCTCATCAACAATGTAACCAAAGAACAATCTGATAAGCAAGCAGGAAGGTGGACTGCTTCTTCAATTAATCTATCAACATCCTGAAAGATCAAATTTAGCTCTTTGCAAACAAGGACAATAGTTGTTTGTGCTTTGCAGGTTCACAACACAATTGTGGCTATTGAAAAAGCATGTGTCAAAGTGAGAAACAATCTTGTGAAGATAACACAGCTTAAGACAGCAAACCAAACTTTAAATTTATAGTTAAACTCAAATAATGAGTAAGAATGGGACAGCTATTTTCCCAGAAACTCACGTATAAAAAGTCCTATATTGAATAACAAATTACCTGCAACAAAGGAATCATACAGCACAGAGACAGTGCATCCAATATCCATCTTAGCATCAACAAAGAATCCTTCAGTTCCCGAAGAACCTTGAACTCAAAACCAAGAGATAATCCAATTTCTATTTCTGTGTTCATTTTACCTTGCAGCTCCTCCAATTTTCTTTGAAGTGTGTCAACTGTAGAGCCAATACCATTTAAATGAAGTAAGGTTCTAAAATTGTTGAGTAGACTTAGTGAACCGCGTTCCCATTTTTCAACATTGTTGAGAACAGAATTAAGTGCTGAAGTGTCAAGAATGACTTTCAAATTTGCAGGCTGATTGATTAAATCCTGTGATAGAATGAAGAACAAAGGTTAAGTATCCCACTACAAACAATTATTCATATTACTAAGCCAGATTTTGTGAACCTTGATATCTTCAACTTTAAGAAAGTCTCCAAATGCAAGTTTATTGCAGCTTGGTCTCAAATAGGCCTGACATTTGTCTATCCACAATTTAGCAATATCAATCTCTGCTTTCACATGCAGTTTAGACGGAAGGATAACTCTTATTCCCTCTGAACACCTGCAATTCAAGAATATATTTGGTAGGGTGACATTCAATTCAAAAGCACAAGAACATATCAATTCAC
Organism: Miscanthus lutarioriparius; assembly: GCA_904845875.1. Lineage (NCBI taxonomy): Eukaryota > Viridiplantae > Streptophyta > Magnoliopsida > Poales > Poaceae > Miscanthus > Miscanthus lutarioriparius. Next base: position 39,765 of record CAJGYO010000649.1, on the reverse strand, counting down.
TTCATGGCTACTAGTACCGCATATGGTCTTCAAACTCAGAGAGAGAAGCTGATTGCTCAAGAATAAGTCTAGCCTTCTCTTCCCAGGCAGTGGCCTCTTTGAGCATCCGAGACAGATCATCAAATGGTTGCTCCTCTTCAATAGTTAGCCTGGCAGGTAAGAAACTTAAGAGCGACACAGAGCTAGATAATCATTCTAAGAATACTTATAGGCTAACAAAACAAGTAAACTTACATTGAAGCTTCTTTTAAAACTTCTTCAACCACCTCCATTGACATTACTGTTGCAAGTGCCTATTACATGCATGAATGTATGATCAAATTCATAATCTGTCTAGGCACAAAAACATATGTTCACCCTAGACAATGGTGCACAAACTACCAAACACACCTCAGATGCTTGCTTCCTACATAAGGACTTCTTTAGTTCTTTCTCCACAATAGGCAACTCATCAACTGCATAGGATAATAGCTCTTGTGAAAATGATCAAAACAACCAAACATTTCAAATACAACAATATCCATGGGGGGAAAGTATTTAAGCATGCCTTTCACTCCTAGTAATTCTGCTTCCTTCAGAATGCCTGTCAACTCCTCAACAACATTGTGATAGTCACTCCTAGCATAAAGTTTTCCGAGTATGTTCTTAGCACGATTCACCCAAGAGCAACAATCTGAGTAACGTTGCTTAAGAACGTTCAGCTCTGGAATGCTAAACTTGGCACCATCCGCAGCAAGGAGGAAACCCTCCAGCTCCTGGAACATTCACAATACAGGAATAGAACATCTAAATTCATCCCAAAAAATATATATAATAGAAGAAAGAAAAAAGGAGGAAAAGCCACCTTTAGATCAGGGAAGTCTTGGAGATATAATTGACAACGCGTTTGCCATGATTCCGCATCTTTCCACAGCTTTGAGATAAGATCAATCTCTGGGAGTAGAACTCGAAGTTGTATTATCTAGCCAGGTTTCGGAATTGTCAGATATACCAGTTCAGAGTATGAGTTTATGCAGAAACATATGAATGTCAGAGCAAATCAGATGAACTTCAAAAATCAAGTTGACAGCAAAAGGTTCCTGAAAAAGACAAACCTCTGATTTTAGTTTATTGAGGACATCTATGTCAATAATGCCCAGTTTATTCTGTTCAAGGCAATCCCTTGCTTTCTTCAACCAGGACTGCAGCCAAAATAAGATGTAAAAAAGTTAAGACACTTGCTATTTTCTAAAATGAATGTGGGATAAAATGAAGAGTATGCCTCTAATAATGTAGAAAAATATGAAAGAGATTATCCATTTTTACACCATATACCTTTGCAGAAGATAACTCCCAAAACAAAGTCGATGATTCTGTTAGCTTAACTGGGAATTCTGAAACCCTCGAGTATAATGTTTCCAATTTGTCTACCTAAGGTAACACGACAAGAACCATTGTAAAAAGAGCTCCATGAAAGAGTTGGCAGAAGAATACAGGATGCAAAATAACTGTGTTCTGTCAACTACAGAGAAAAGTGTATGGCTGTAAATTAGAACAAGGGGCTTACTGTTAAGCAAGATGATAGCGCATTGTTTACTTCATTAATCAGCATTTTTCCTTCCTCTGCATACACCTGCAGTAGGTAGGGGAAATTGAAACATCACAGTTATTTTAAGGCCAAGTACAAACTACAAATGTACCCAGGGTGGCATACCTGCAATTTTGTAAGACTAGGCTCATAGCACGGGGCACATTTCATAGCAACTAATTCTTCTATTTCCACATAATTTACTTTTTCAGAGCAACCATCTTTCAGAAAGTCCTCAATTTTGGAGAGACATTTTCTAACACCCAAGGCCCAGTTCATAGCCTCTGTTAGTCTTACTGTTATGTTCCGGACCTACGGTGTACACATTACTACATTTAATATAAGTCATATAATACTTGAAGACATGTAAGCAAGTCACAGCATGCTTGGTCAAAGAATCATACAGAATCCATGGCATGGTCACTCCAAAGAAATTGTTCAGCTTCTTCTAAGGCAGTGGCATAAGATCTTTCCAGGAATGACATCTGGAGAATATGTTCAGATTTTGAAACCCAATCTTCTGCAAGCTGTGCATATGATATGTAGCGACCTTTGACCTAGAAAAAAGCAAATAAAGCGTGCCTTAGAGAAAGGTAAGAAGGAAAACACAACAACAACAACAACAACCCAGATGAGCATAATATTGATCCTTTACGAGGCATATTTCAAGACCAAAACACCAGATGACCATGCTTTCATGGTAAAAAGAAGCATGGATAATTGGATAATAAAATTATAAAAATGAGCAAATCACTCCAAGCATATTTTAGTCAATAGAGAACTAAATGCAAATACTCAAAATATATCTTCTTGACAGAGCCATTCTATTTAGTCAATATCAAACCTTTTTAGACGGCACATAAACATCATTGAGCAAGTGTGGATTCCGCATAACATTGTCCCTTGGGGGACTAACCAAAGAGACCTCGCAAACTAAATCCCCCAACTCTGCAAGGGTGTGTCGATAAAGTAAGCAATGCTTCTCTGGACTGCATTCACAAAGGTGCTTCCAGTGCTGGAAAAAGAAACAAATTCAATGATACTTTAAATACTTGACTTAGATCTAATAAAAAGAACATTCGACATCACTGCATAAGAAATATGGCTCATTAAACATTGTTACAGGGAAAAAATCAGAAATACTGAGTTGAGTTGTCCAATATAAAAATAAAAAAATGAATGAGCACATAAATATGGCACGGTTAAGAACTGAATAGGCAAAACAGTTGCATGATAGCCTCCTAATTAATAACTCTGCAAGACAGACACACCTCAAGGCAAACATAAGAAGACACCCTACAGTTACAGGAGACTGCTGAAAGATACAGATACTGTCGACAAATAATGCATGCAGGGTCCTGCACGATAAAAAGTTTCACACTGATCAAAAGAAACAAAATGAACCTATCAGGACATAGGATGGAAATTTACGGTGCTGTACAGCTACCTCTTCACTACCAATAAAGTTTGGATTGATCCTTGGCAACATTGGGCTAGATTTGACAATCCCATTAATCCAAAGCTCTACTCGACGTCTTCTCTCATTTATAAAAAGCCTTTCTACTTCTCCCTTCAAATGGGGAAGCGACTCAGCATCCACACCATTCTGTCCAACATAATGAACATGAATTTAGGGTTAAGAAGCTAGTATTACGCATGTTATAGTTACTATAATAAGAACAATGTGCAGCAAATTAAAATACCATTGCAAAACCTATTCATTACAAAATACCTCAAGACGGTTTATGGACATTGGCTGGAGTGTTTTTTATGGAGATTCACCAAATTTGGCTTCGGTCATAGTCACTGCTAGGGATGAGTTGAAGTTGTGGGTCTTGGCAGGAGCATGAGGCATTTCGTTCCTAGTAGCCCTGACGCCCAAGACAGTTTAGGTCTGGTTGGTCTTGGGTCGGTTTGTTTCTTGATGCAAGGGTGATATTTAATCTGTTTTGTGCTAGAGTGCGTGGGTGAGTACCTGTGGGGAATGTGTGTTTGAGTGTGGTTTTGTAGGGGTTCTCTCCCCCTTCTTAATATAATGATACTCAGCTCTTCTGTGTGTTCAAGAAAGATAATACAAAATTGCGCTTCAAACAGAGGGTCTTATAATCAGGCATCCATTTTATTCATTACAACACAGGATGAGGATGTTAACATCACGATTGTAACCTTCTAGGGACCAGGGCCAAAACTAATGAACTAAAAGTTCTTCACTGTTTGACATGAAAAAATGTATGAGTAGAGAGTTAGTTTATCCTGACATGAAACAATGTTGAAAGCAGAGTATATGGCAAGAATTAGTAGATTGATTAGAGAGATACATGGTACATGTATATATAGGTAGGGATAGGGGCGGCTTATAGAAACAGAACCGTCCTCTCCCTTACCAGGTACAAGTCAATCTACAATGCGTGCCGGACTTGGAGTCCAAGGCGCATAGCCTGGCTAACTATACCTGGCCACAAAGCCCAAGGTCTGACAAATGTGATGTGTTGTGCTCTCTATTTGTTTTGCCTAGGTCGGGTCGTTGTTCCATTGTGCTTTGTTTATTTTCTTCTTTAATGAAATTATACTACATAGTATTAGAGACAAAAATGAAACAATAAGAAGCATCACATGGTCACTGAAGATTTCAGTGGCTAGTAATTATCCTCAACAAATGGAACATCAAAATTTTGTATCTTAGGCGGCAAAGAAGATAAGAAGTTCACACCCTGCAGCAGTTTTTCTATACATGGCAGTTGCCCAAGATGGTAGTGCTTCTTTTAGACAACATAATAATAAGTACTATTAGATTAAGAGTTAAATGCACAAAAGGTACAATAACTTATGCGGGAGTTTCAGATAGGTCCATCAACTCTAAAAGTTGATTTTAGGGTCCTTCAACTTTTTAAGTTGTTCACCGCAAGTATATACTGGTCCACGTATGCATCTAGCAATGAGATGGCATGCTGATTAGGCAGTTTCCTGTTAAGGCATTTTGTCGAGCAGGTCATGGACATGCGAGGACCGGTATGGACACCAGCGCCACGCTTGTTGAAGCCAGCCGCGCACCCCTGCCCCTACGCACGCACTGCTCCGGCAACCAGCAAGCCGACCGTGCGCGCCCCTGCCCCCACACTCGCCGAACGCCGCCCCCCACAAGCTGCACGGCACCAGCCGGCTGCTCCCGTCCTCGCCAGCGCCCCGCATGCCATTCTTCCTCACCTGCGAGAGCTATTAGGGAAGGTACATCCCCACATCCTAGACGCGAACCCAACGTTACTACCTATTAGTCTATTTATTTTATATATATATTGATAGTCAAAGCTAAGAAAACAAAAAAAAACAACTGGCAGGAAGCCTAAAATGACATGGATTTAATTGGAGGGAGTAGGAACTTTCTAACCTTTGCAACCACATACAGAAGCTCCTCATGTGACAAAACAGGTGCTTTACGGTATAAGCGATATAGATCAGCCCCAATTCCACCATGAGGTAACCAATCAGCAGGGGCAAAATTTACAGCCTCGGCACAGTTCAAACCTGAACTTTGAATGATACATTTAAAAATTTGGTACATGATAATATCTGGGGGGGGGGAATGACTGGCCTGAATTACCTAAATTGAAGCCACCATGGAATGACCTGGGGAAGGTAATGACAAAGTTTCCAGGTTCCTGAAGAAAGCCAACAAAAAAAAGAGGACGAATGAAATATACCGGCAGTCCTTAAAACTTCTCTGGGGATGTCATCTAGGTCCACGAACTACTAATTTGAAGTTTCAAGTCCCTAATAAAAACCTTCCTACTCAGTGTTAATCCACCTACTTGGCATCCCTACCATCATCTTAATGTTTAACACCTTGCTAGAATACATGTCAGCATAGCACGCCTTCTAAGCATACACGTCAGCATATCACACCTTGTTAGCATACACGTTATCATTGAAATGGTAAACCGCCTAGCTAGTATAGGGACATGATGAAACTGCAGATTAATAGTTTGGGGACCTCGATAACATCCTTGGACAAATTTAGGGACCACTGGCACGTTTTTCAAGAAATATCAAATCGAATACTCTAGCTTTTAGACAAAAAAAATACTCAACCATATCAGGCAAAGGCCAGTAGGCTTTGTATGTTCCTTAATGATGGATTACAGAAGGGATTACACTTATATAGGAGAGAGAGGGGATGGCCCAAGGGGCCAGCAGTGTGAAAGGACCAGTATAGCTGGCGCCTGCATAGTTAGCTAGGAGATTACAGTAAATGAGCAATTAATTCTAACAACCCCCCCCGCAGTCGGAACGGCAGTGGAGCGAACGTTCAGATTGGAGCGAAAGTCCATGAACACAGAAGACGGAAGCCCTTTGGTGAAGACATCTGCGAACTGTGAGGTGGTGGGAACGTGAAGCACACGAACAGCACCAATAGCAACACGTTCTCGGACGAAATGGAGGTCGATTTCCACGTGCTTGGTGCGCTGATGCTGAATGGGGTTAGAGGAGAGGTAGACGAGCGCTGACGTTGTCGCAGTAGACGAGGGAGGCAGTCTGTAAAGGGTGGTGCAGCTCCTGTAGAAGTTGCTGCAGCCAGGATGCTTCGGCAACGCCGTTGGCAACAACCCGATACTCAGCCTCGGCGCTCGACCGAGAGACAGTGGGCTGCCGCTTGGAGGACCAGGAGATGAGACTGCCCCCAAGGAAGACAGCATAGCCAGAGGTGGAGCGTCGGGTGTTAGGGCAGCCGGCCCAATCCGCATCAGTATACACAACAAGTTGCGTTGGAGCAGACCGAGAATAATCGGACCGAAGCCGAGGGTGCCACTGAAGGTACCGGCGATCCGCTTAGCAGCCACAAGGTGAACTTCCCGGGATCATGCATGTGAAGGCAGATTTGCCCGACAAAGACATCGCAATGTCGGGTCGAGTAAATGTCGTCACTTGGAGTGCACTGCAAAAGGCTGCGGTAGGCAGTGGGATCAGCAACAGGAGGACCGGCATCTGCAGGAACTTTGGCGCAGGTGTCAACAGGAGTGGAGCAAGGCTTGCAGTTGCTCATCCCATGGCGAGCAAGAATGTCCAGGATGTACTGACGTTGTGATAGAGTGAGGTGATCCTTGTGGCGCTGAACTGCCATACCGAGGAAATGGTGAAGGGGGCCAAGGTCCTTCATGGCAAACTCGTTCTTGAGGGCTGCAATCAGGCGATGCAGTAGCTGCTCGGAGGAGGCAGTGAGGACGATGTCGTCGACATAGAGAAGCAAGTAGACTGTCTCGGTGGCACGGCGAAGTATGAAGAGGGATGTATCTGACTTTGCTTCACTGAAACCCAAAGAAAGTAGGAAGGAGGCAAACCGGCTGTACCATGCCCGTGGAGCCTGCTTTAGTCCATAGAGGGATCTGTTGAGCTTGCATACACGACCGTGAAGTGCGGGATCAAGAAACCAAAGTGGGTTGTGAGCGATGAGATCTGCTTCGGCGAGGTCCCGTGGAGGAAGGCGTTTTCACATCAAGTTGATGAATTGGCCAATCCGGGATTGAGCCAAGGTGAGGACAGTCCGAGACGGTAGCGAGCTTGACGACGGGGCTGAATGTCTCGTCGTAATCAACGCCGGACGTTGGTGAACCAGCAAGCACCCAAATGAGCCTTGTATCATCCAGGAACCATCGGCATGAAACTTATGCTTGAAGATCCATTTGCCGATGACCACATTTGCCTTGGCGGGGGACGGGAACGAGATCCCAAGTGTTGTTGTCTGTGTAGGCAGCATACTCTCTTCCATGGCCCGACGCCAGTGTGGGTCGGCGAGGGCGTCACGACAGGAGCGTGGTGGAGGTGACAGAGCCTCAGTGTGCGGCGAGGCGCGTTGTCTTGGTGAATCGGACTTCCGCTGGTCGCCATGCCATGAGTGTTGGCGATCGGGATGGGGACAGCTCCTGTTGGAAGAGGAGGGTCACTCTTGACGAAGCGCGGCGGTGAAGGAATCATGTTGGAGCGTCGAGGAGGTGGTCCAACAGGGGACGCAGGTGGCGAGCTGGGGGCGGGTGGACGCCGGGTGTAGACATGAATGACCGGTGGTTTGTTGAAGGAGGACGCCGGAGGTAGTTGTACAGGGGGTGCCACCACGGGTGCTGTCTGAGGCGACCCGTGGGCACCGGAGTAGAAAGCGGCGGGGCGCCTCAGCAGGCGCCATGGGGGCGCCGACGAAATGGCGCGCTTCCCCAGGCGCCATGGGGCGTCAGCGAGTGGGCGCTGTCTGAGGGCGCCATGGGCGCTGTCTGGTCGAGTGGAGAGGAGCCCGCCCGGCCGGGCACAAAGCCCGGCGGAGGTCTGCCGGGGGCGGTCGCGCCAAGGTGGGCACTGGCCGGGGGGAGGCACACTGGTGTGGGAGGCCAGCAGCCCACGTGTACCTGCAGTGGAAGTAAAACCGACGACGAATCGTCGTTAGTTAGTTAGAAAGTCAAGTTCGTGTGTGGGTGGCGAAGGTCGTGAGAGGAGAAAGGAACGTTGTCTCGTCGAAGACAACGTGGCGTGAGATGATGACGCGGGTTGTGGCGAGGTCAAGGCACCTATACCCCTTGTGGTCGGAGAATAGCCAAGAAAGACGCACAAGGAAGATCGTGGAGCGAGCTTGTGAGGAGTGGTGGCGGTGAGGTTGGGGTAGCAGGTGCACCCGAAAGCTCGAAGGTCATGGTAGGAGGGGAGAGTGCCATGGAGGGCAAAGAAGGGAGTGCTCATGTTCAGGGTCTTGGTTGGGAGGCGATTGATGAGGATAGTGGCGGTGGCAAGGGCATCAGCCCAGTAAGTGGGGGGCATGGATGCTTGGAAGAGCAAGGTGCGGGTGACGTTGTTGACGGTCTGAAGCATGCGCTTTCGGCTTTGCCATTTTTTGCGAGAGTGTAGGGGCATGACATGCGAAGGGTGACACCTTTGGCGAGAAAAGAAAGCGCGAGACGCGGAGTTGTCAAACTCACGCTTGCTTGTCTGTCACACCGCATCTTTGATGGTGCAACCAAACCGAGTGAGCACATAGGCGAAAAAATTGGAGAGAGCATTAAAGGTGTCAGACTTTAGCTTAAGAGGGAAAGTCCAAACAAAATGCGAGCAATCATCAATAATGACTAGATAATATTTGAAACCGGATACACTGACGATTGGGGAAGTCCACAAATCACAATGTATCAAGTCGAAATTTTTAGTTGCACGAGACAAGGAATGGTTAAAAGGCAAGCGGACATGACGCCCAAGCTGGCAAGCATGGCAGAGAGTGTCATCGTCGGGCTTGCTGCAGATGATGGAGGACGACTTGGCAAGAGTCTGAAGAGTAGCCTTCCCGGGATGACCGAGCCGATAATGCCAAGTAGTGGAGGAGGGAGTGGCCACGAGAGCGCAGGAACCGGATGGTGATGTCGGGAGCTGCAAGGTGTAGAGGGGTCCCGAGCTATCACAGCGAAGGAGGAGGTTCCTGGTACGAAGATCCTTCACAGAAACATCAAGAGGGTCAAACTCGACAGAAACAAGATTATTAGTGGTGAATTTCCGAATTGACAAGAGATTTCTAATAATGTCAGGGGCAATGAGAACATTGTTGAGGCGAAATGGGCCAGGGAGGGTTGAGTAGCCGGTGCCAACAACCGGAAGAGTGGCGCCATTTCCCACAACAATTGAAGAAGGAAAGGAGGAGGTTGGTGACATGGTGACCATACCAGGAGTGCCGGCTATGTGAGAGGAAGCACCCGAGTCGAAGACCCAATCCGAGGTGCTTGACGGCGGAGTGAGGGTGACGGTGTTGAAAGCGTTGGCGAGGCCCTCAGTAGTCCAGGGCGACGGCGAGGTGGGCGCCTGGTAGTATGCCCCGGGGACCGGCGGAGGAGCGAAGTAACCCGGGGGCACCCCGGCCATGAGAGCTTGCTGTGGCGGTGGAGGTGGAGGCACGTGGGGCGGTGGACCGCGAGAGCCGCCTGGGTTGGACCCGGGCCACATCTAGATGGACCCGGTCCATGGGTTGAAGAAGGATGGCCACTGTTGGCCATTCGGTGGGCCGGCTTGAGTGCCGGCTTGGGCGCCGCCTTGGTCGCGTCCACCACGGCGACGTCGTCCGCGGTTATTGCCGTTCTTGGGATCGCCGCCCCCCCACTGAGAGATGGCGTGAAGAAGGGGTGTGGCCGAAGCTGCCCCCCCAAAGAAGCCGTGGAGGCGCCGAGGAGCAGGGACGGAGCAGCGGCTTGGCTCGGATTTGCCAAGGTGACGAGGGCCGAGGGCGGAGCTGAAGGTGACGCCATGTTGAGTTCGGCCAGCCTCAGGTCAGCACGGACGTCGGCGAAGGATGGGAAGGGCTTCTGCCTCGTGACGAGCTGCGACATGAACTGGAAGCGTTCGTTGAGGCCGCGCAGCACATTCAACACCAGGGTCCGGTCCAGGACGGGTTCGCCAAGGTCGGCGAGCGCGTCCGCCATGTGCTTCATCTTGCGACAGTATTCATCCACAGATAGAGCACCCTGGCAGAGAGTGCGGAACTCGGCGTCGAGGAGCATGGCGCGTGATTCACGGTTGTTGAAGAATTGCTGCTCGAGGCCGAGCCACGCCGCCCGAGCAGTGATGCCATCACGCTCGTGGACGACGTCGAGGAGGTCAGGGGCGATGGTGTTGAAGATCCATGAGACGACAACACAGTCCATGCGGGACCATGCCGCATCGTGGAGGTGGATGGCGTCGCTGAGGACGTGGTCCTTCAGGGCAAACCGGCCGAGGATGAGCAGGATGTAACCACGCCATTTGGAGTAGTTTGAGGCTTGCAGATCAAGAACAATAGGGATGAGGTTCTTGATGTTCTGCACAGCGGCCGCCTGGCTATGAAGATGGGCGACAGCCGCAGTCTCCGTGGCGATGGAGTCGGCGTCGCCCTCCAAGTCGTCGTCGCGGTGGTGCTCGGGGTGGAGCCGCGCGCGGAGGGCCGCGGCCTGCTGTTCCAGCAGGTCGGCCTGCTCGCGCTCCAAGTCGAGAGCGGCGGCAGCAGCGCGGACCCGCTCCGCGGCGGCGGCGGCGGACTTGAGGAGGTCCGCCTCCTCCTTGAGTTGGGCGCTGCGCGCCTGGTTGGAGTCGCGCAGGGAGGCGGCCTCAACTTCCAGAGCCTTGGCGGCGGCGAGCGCCTCGTCGCGGAGCTTGGTCGCGGCGGCGGCAGCCGAGGCGCCGGAGCCGGAATCGCCTCCGGTGGAAAGAGCAGCCATGGGTACGGGAACCGGCGGCGTACGCGAGGCGGCCGGAGGAGGGCGCGCGGCGGCCGTTGGGGCGGGCGCAGCAGCCAGAGCGCGGCGGCCGGAGAGGCGCGCGCGGGTCGGGGCTAGGTGGCGGCAGAGAGTAGCGGAAGCAGGGGATACGATTAGACTGATACCATATCAGACAAAGGCCATTAGGCTTTGTATGTTCCTTAATGATGGATTACAGAAGGGATTACACTTATATAGGAGAGAGAGGGGATGGCCCAAGGGCCCAGCAGTGTGAAAGGACCAGTATAGCTGGCGCCTGCATAGTTAGCTAGGAGATTACAGTAAATGAGCAATTAATTCTAACAAACCAACCTAAAACGAACTAGGCAGCATTACAAATATGAAGAAATAGGCACCCAAATTCGAGTCAAAGAGAACTCGAACCTGAGTGATAGGAATTTACACACACCTCCAGCCAACTGAGCCAAGCTCAGTTCTTATCTTCTAAACCTAAGAAAACCCGGTGATATTTAATTTCGGTAGTTTGACATATGGAACAAAACCAGTAAAGGAATACTTGTACAATTATGCACAATCAGAATTTTAAGAGTGAGAAGAAAAAATTCCATATCATTGAACAATGCTAAGATCATGTCAACAAACATCCATGAATACCAGTTGTATCAGAATGTATCTGATGTGAGGAAACAAAACTTCCACCAACCTGTATCACGCTATAAACTGGAACGCTATTTGCTCGTAAAATAGATGGATTCAGCATTGTGACAAGGTGAAAAAGCAGGTCCGGTTGTGCATCAAACAGATCAGGTAAGGCCTGGCGCATAACCTGCAGTTGTATATATTAAACATAAAATTACAAATAATATAGAACTAGCAATTCTCGCAGACAGCTGTGAACAGGATTTTGGTAACAAAAATCACAGGGTAAGTGGGTAACACCGTATATGTTTTCCCCCTAATATCAATGTACAAATATAATACAAGACAATGTATTATTATTGCATGTCTCCTCTTTCAGAGGATCAAAGATACTCCAGAACAAATAAGCAAACTTTAAGAAACAAAGAATTCAAACAAGAATGCATATATAGATCAAAAATCGATCTATAACTAGTGAACTACCCCCAAGTACTATAACCATTAATGTTTTCTGATAAATAGTAATTGCTTCTAGTAGTAAAAAGAATTAAGCCCATTTTTGGCACATCAACTCTTCTTTTTGTCGAATTTTGACCGTCAGCTATAATACCGTCAAAATTTAGCAACCCAACTATCAATACTGTTTTATTTTGAACTAGAGCCTATTTTCATTGATTTTTAGACGACTTAGCAGCGGTTTTTCTGCAAGTTGCCTCTTGTTTTTTGGCCAACGAGGCCATGCAAAGAGAGAGAATGACAATCTCAGGTCAAAATTGAATGGTACTGATAGTTGAGATACCATTTTTGATGATATTGGAGTTAGGGTCAAAATTTAACAAATAGAAGAGTCGAGGGGTCAAAATGGACTTCTTTCTAGTAAAATACAGCAAAATTGAATGACAATCTCAGGTCAAAATTGAATGGCAAGGCGCGTCGAAATTTCTGTTTCTAGATGGGTGTGTGTCGTGTGTGTTTGGACAGGGCTGCTTTTCTGCCTCGCCCTCTGTACCTTTTCCTCTCTTAATGAAATGACACACAACCAAAGGGTCTCTAGCCTAGTGGTTAGAGCACCTGGGTAGCATCCAGCAGGCTTGGGTTCGACTCCCCGTGGGAGCGAATTTAAACAGGTCTGGAATAAAAAAAATATAAAAAAATAGGTTGGGGTTTCCCCTGCTGACTTCGGTCAAAAAGAAATGAAATGACACACAGCTCCTGCGTATTTGAGAAAAAAATGAACTCCAATTCCCAGTTACTAAGACAGAAAAATTCAAAGATTGTGGAGTTGTACAAGAAGTCAAGAACAAAATATAAGGTATTCCTACGTGTGTGAAGATTGATACCCGTACATCAGAACATTGCAGTTTTATGAACAGAGATATTGATGTTGTCAGCAATGATGTAATATACCTGCTCAAAGGCATTTGCTTTTGCTCCAGGCACCCCATACCAACATTTTGGCTCACCCCTGAAGCATAACAAGAATAATCACATTGTGATATAAGATGAAGTGACTACATGTTTTGTTAACATACAACTTCTTATATAAGATCAGAACATTTCATCCATTCATAAATATATGATGTTTTAGAATCTTTTCCTGTCCAGGAATATATGATGTTATGTGCTTACAAGGATATTGTCTCCTGGCCATAGCATTATAAGATAACCACGACAAATACTCTTGCACAGACTTCAATGGCACACCGAAGCATGCCACCGTATTGTTGACTAGGAGCTTTTTATAGTGTGTGCATGCCATCATGTGCTGCTACAAAAATGCTAGAAAAATAAATTGGAGACTGCATTGAACTCAAGGCTTCTGACCGCACATGACAAAGGCTCTTTACCCTGATAAAAAAAGTCTTTTAAGCATCAATCTGCATGCTCGATTACTATAGAGGAACAGGAATACGATATATGATATTGGTGCATAGAATGATGCAGCACTGTGGGTCAAGTAAGTCTATAATTCTTGTGAAAAAAAATTCTCAATCATCACCAGAAGTTTACCTAATGCTAATGACATGTGATGCTCTTAAAGTAGATGAACACGACAACAATCGTTTTTCTCTTCTTCTTTTTTTACTGTTTGATTTCCTACTTAAACCTATCCACGCATTGCTGTGGTTAGTTGGGTACTGAAGCTTACTATCAGAAACTAATGAAGGTGCCCTCTGTTCGTGTTTTCTCAACTTTTCGGCAGTAACATCCTTCACAGTACTTGATCATGGTGGAACTACTACTTCCAAGGTACTCCCTCCATCCCAAATTATATGACATTCCAACTTTCTTGGAGAGCCAAAGCATCTCAAGTTTGACCAAATTTATATAATACAATAATAACATTTATGATACCAAATAAGTATAATTAAATTCTTCATTAATTATATTTTCATAGTATACCTATTTGATGTCATAAATCTTTCTAATTCTCTCTATAATTTTGGTCAAACTTGAGATGCTTTGACTCTCCAAGAAAGTTGGAATGACATAATTGGAATGGAGGGAGTAACTGTGTTTCTCTTTGATGTCCAATAACACATAAATACTGAAAGTGGAAAGCATGGAACATAGAAGACTAGTTTTCACACGAACCACTCGATGTCTTGACCTAGCTAAATGATCCTAAATGGATCATGATCAGTTAAAAAATGGGGGCATTTCTTAAATGAGCTCTATAAAATTTTCAGAACTAATGAAATTAACCTATGAACCAGGAAAAAAAAAGTGATGAAAGTTGCATATTTAAACATGTTGCAAGCATGAAAGCAGAGGGCCCATGAATGTTCGATGAATGGTATGTGCAGGTTTCTACGATCTGTTCCAAATTCTCTTCAACAACAGAATAAGGAAGGTAACTTCTGGATGTCCTTAGTGTTAAACGTATTGACAAATCTACCTATCTAAAGTTCAGTCATTGGCACTGGCTTACTCAAAATGTAAGACAAACAGATTTACATGTTCTCCAAAAATTAATCATAACATAACAGTGCAGCAAGACATAGATGAGGAAACACGGGGGGGGGGGGGGGTATGCGTACCAATGCAAATAGTTTATTGAATAGAAACAGTGGTCCTCAACATGCCAACAAAATGATGAAAATAGCATCCCTATGTAGAGCCACGGGACCATTACACCAGCAATTTTATCCTTGACTGTCCTAAGAACTGAGCCAGGCAGATTTGGAAAATTGTTCAAATTCCACGGGCTACAACAGTACTTCTGCCACGTCTCTAGGTCCACAGATGATGGCACTGGATCACCGAGACGAGGAAACCCGCTCCCATAAATTGAAGTGTCCAAGTCACTCCCATACATAACCTCTAGTTCCCCTACCTTCCCCTCCACAATCTCCCAGAACTGCTTCTCAATTTGAACACGGCTGGGATTCCTCTGTCCAAACCATCTCTTTCTCACCCTCTCGTCAAACCGCCGGAAAGTCTCAAGCAAGCAGGACTTCCTCCTTTGGATAAACCCAAAACAATCTCTATCAGAGTTCAGGCAATCTGAGCAATACCAGTTCCCTGGAGGCACTCGCTTGAGGGGCGGTGACAAACAGTACAAATGCCAGCCTTTATCACAGCGATCACATAGGAGCATGACATCCCCATGTAACCCGCTACTACACTGCTCACAAACTTGATCCACTTCATCATTAGACACGGTAGACGCAGCACCAGAGTTTCTCCTTTTCCGCTTCCGGACACCAGCAGGCGCCTCATTGACTGCAGTAACCGCAACATCAAAGTTCCTCCTCTTCCGCTTCCAAGCACCAGCAGATGCCACATTATTTCCAGTGATGTCACCACCACTTCCATAACGACCATGAGATGTCCCTCTGCCTAATTTCTTGCTGGAGGCATTTCTCCTTTTCCGGCTTTTAACACCTGTAACCTCCTCAACCATCTCCCCGGTATCAGATTTATTGCTCTCTTCATCCTGTGAACCAGAAACGGTTGGCTGATCATCAGATTCAGCCCCTGGCTGCTTTCCCTTGTTCCCATCCTGGTTGGCGAACTTCTCGTAGTCATAAAGATGCTCGTAATATAGTTGCGCAAGCACGTGCTTGGCACACTCTGATATGTGCATTGGCGCCTTGTCGTCAACGAGGCGGACCACGTCGCCCCAGCGCTTCCCCTCACAGGCACCGTCGTAACCGCCGAAGCGCTTGACAGCATGGAACAGGCGGCAGAGGTCGAGCGGGCGACCATCTGAGAGAGCGGGCAACTTGGGAAGGCCCTTCCTGCGGCCCCGGCGATGTGCGGAGGAAGCCCTGAGGAAGCGGCGATAGTCGAGGAGGAAGGTGTCGGGGTCAGCGGGGGCGGGGCGGGCGAGGAGGCGGTGGATGGGCTGCCTCTTGGTGGGGAAAGAGAGAGAGTTGAAGTCGAGGGCGTGAGGCGGAGACCATGACGACGGCGGGACGATGCGGCAGATGCCGTACGGCTCGGCGAGGGGGCGGATACGGGCGACGTAGGCGAGGGGGTCGGCGAACTCCTCCTCTGTGGGGTGGAAGACCGGCGCCTCAGGGACGGAGGTGGCGGTGGCGGTGGCGGTGGCGGCGGCAACGGCAAGAGGGGGGCCCTTGCCCATGGGCGGTTAGGGTTAGAGGTCAGCGAGAAATGGCAAGTGAAGTGAGGAAGAAGAAGGGGATAGCGTTGGGCTGGCTCAACTTTTTTTTTCCCCCACTTTCGGATTGGATTGGGCCTTTTTCTTCTTCTTTTCGTGTGTCGTTAGATTGTGTAGGAAAAAATAACATTATTGTTGGAGCCATCTCTAATATTCCGTCCGTTCCAAATTACAAAACGTTTTGATTTTTTTAGGTAATTGTTATGTATACTATCCGACCAAATTGAAAGGTCCTTGTGTGTTTTTGATAATTGAGTGACAACCTATGTAGACTAATTGTGCTTATATGAGTTACACAGATGATTAGTCCACAGGTACATATGTGTGAGCAATATATGCCATGAAGATGAAAATGGCTTGGAGATGTTGCAAAGCTCACACATGTGATGATGAAGGAGCTTATTGCAGATAAGACATGACATTGAGTCATGTGATCAAGGTGGAGAAGATCAAGACAAGACTTGACTTGATGGACCGTTTGCAAGCGTGAAGGGCAAGTCGAAGGCTTTGGAGTGATGGATCGCGTGGCGGTGAAGCTTGAGCAAGACTTGGCGCCGATGGACGATAGCAACGGTGAAGAGCAAGTGAAGTCAAGATCGATGAACCAATATGATCACGTGATGATATGAAGTGGATCATATTATTGTTGATCATGTTGGTGCATGTGTTGCATCAACATTGGAGGAGATGGAATGAAATGTGCAAGGCAAAGGTATAACCTAGGGCATTTCATTTCACCGGTCATAGGTGTGTAGAGAAGTTTATGACCGGATTTAGGATAGATGGCCGTACTATTAAAAGGGGCAAACTTGTTTGCATATCGGTCGTCTAGTGCCACTCGAGTGATCTAACTTTGCATCGTTGCTAGGATCGAGTGGCGTGGCAAGTTGAGTGGCTAATCCTTTGGAAAATGATTGTGAAAATGCTAACACACATACACATGGTGGTGAGTACGGACAGTCCGACGGTGCCACCGGCACCCTAGATAGAAAAAGACAGGGGTCAACAGAGTGACCGGACGCTGGGTTCAGAGTCCGGTCAGTGACAGCAGAAAGCACACGGTCTCGGTCTTATGACCGGACGCTGGAGTGTAATCTAACCGGACGCCAGCTCTGAGTCCGAGTCAGGCGAGTCGATCTTGACGTATGGTGACGCAGTGAAGCGAGCGAGAGCCGGAGAGTGACCGGACGCTAGTGTCGCGTCCGTCGCGATCGACCGGACGCGTCCCGGCCGTGAAAATGTCGCTTATGGAACCTTCTTTGAACGCACCGGACGCCGGGGCTCAGCGTCCGGTCAGTTGAAGTTGCTGTGTCCGGTCATCAGATGACCGTTGAGATCAGATGAACAGCGATTTGAAGGAGGGGACACGTGGTGAGTATCGCGTGACCGGACGCTGAGGTCCAGCGTCCGGTCGATCGGACCGGAGCGTCCGGTCGTCCCGACTTTTGCCCAGTGAAGGGGTAACGACTCTATTTGTTCGTGGGGTTATAAATAGAAGCCATGGTCGGCCTTGGACCGGGAGCTGAGCACACTAGAGTCTTGGTGGCTTGTGTAGTAGTGCTTGGGAGCCCTCCTTCTCACACATACTTGATGGTGATCATCCGATTGTGTGAGTGAGCGATTCTAGTGCGATTGCATCGTGAGGTTACATCGAGTGGCACTAGGTGATCGAGTTGCAAGCCGGTGGTGCTTGTTACTCTTAGAGGTTGCCACCTCCTAGACGGCTTGGTGGTGGTCTCCATCGAAGCCCGCAAGAAGCTTGTGCGGCGCTCCGGAGAAGTGCTTTGTGAGGGGCATTGTGCTCACCCCACGGGAGCCGCGAAGAGCAACTTTAGTAAAGCGTGTCATTGAACTACCCTCACTTTTGGGGTAGGTTCTTGCGGCGCCCGACGTGCGGGCTTGGCGGGTGATGCCAGTTAGCCGCCGAACCACCAAGTGAGCGGTCGACACAACGGGGACTAGCGTGTTGGCAAACACGTGAACCTCGGGAGAAAAATCATCGTGTCAACCTTGTTTTTCCCGTTGGTTTGCATCCCCGTTACACAAGCTTTCAATTACTTTCATATACATTGAGCTTGTGTTGTTGCTTTCGTAATTAGTTAGCTTATGTAGCTTACTAGTTACATTCTTGCTTGTGTAGCATAGAAGTAGCTCCCTTGCGTGGCTAATTTGGTTTGTGTAACCTTGTTAGTCACATTGCTTAGTTTGTGTAGTTAAGTAATTGCGCTCTCTAATTTGACATTGGTTGCCTTGTTATTGAGCATTGCTAGTGAGCTTAGGTGGCTTTGTGCTTTTGCTTACTAGCATGTGTAGGAGCTCCCTTATTGCTTAAAGTATTAGTGGCATAGGTTTGTGTGATCTTGCTCCTAGAATTGGTTAGGAGAGCTCTAGCTAGCCCTGCACCTTAGTTGCTTAATTAGTATCTTTGGAATGTGCTAGAAAATATAGATAGAGGGGTGTAGTCTTGACTAGACCGATAGTTTTAATTTCGCATTTATTTCGGTTAGCCGACGCGATTAATTTTAAAAATAACTATTCACCCTCTCTCTAATCGCCGTCTCGACCCTTTCACAAATACATATATTATATGGCCACCGTTCCTCGGCAGTCCGCACCATAAATCCAAAGTCGTACCAAATACGTATATTATCCAGCCAAATACGTACACTATCTGGCCGCATCGAGTCTGAAATCCAAAATCGGGTCCAGTTCTACGGAGTCCACGTCAGAGCCAATTCTGCACAGTTCACGACTTCACATCTGAAACGGTCAGCACTCAACAGCCTCGTCGGGACGGTCGGCAGCCTCACATTTATTTATAATTCCAAATACACATGCAGGCTAGGCTCATCAATTTAATAATTATTCAAAAGGCACATAGGGGGTGTACAGGATCATCACAGCATCCGTCGCCGCTCCTCCCAATCTCCTAATTGCTACACAAAATTACTTTTTTTAACATATTCATACTATTTTTAAAATAAATACAACATACGTTCATACTTAAATTACGATATCATTGTTATGTTTCCGTGCAACGCACGTGTATTTATCTAGTATAATAAAATCTATGTATCTAGAATTGCCAAAATATCTTATAGTTTTCAAGTAGCTAAAAAAATTGGTAGCATGTTTATTGAGTTTTTTCATCAGTTTCCGAAATATCACATTTTCCTCTGCAATATTATATAAGTATAGAGTAGTTAGGGGAAGTTAGACGGAAAAATTTGGATAAAATTTTGACTCTTTAATATTATATAAGTATAGAGAAAAGATATAGATTAAGCTTAAACTAAATCACTTTGAAGACTATAAAGTGTCTAAAGCATAAAAAAGAAGACTGAAATATAAGTATGGTGAATCCTATACACTACTAATGTGATAGCATAAATGTTATTATTCTTTTACTAGCAAACTTATGAGTGCATTGTTAAGGGTCAAAAGTAAAACAATATATCAATATAGATATATATTTACTTCTCCAAACATCCTTTTTCCTCTTCAAAACGCATATCAAACGACAGATGGTGCGAAAAAACTATAATACTAGGAGTCAAGTCAGAGGAGGATCCACATTAAACTGCTTTTTTCTCCTGCAAAACTAGATCGACGACGGGGGTACAAAGATGTCATACCATTGTAGCGGCATAGAGCCAATGTAAAAGTCGATTCCATACTCTGGCAACGCGGAGTAAGGCCCCTGATCCCAAGTGCTCCGCCTCCTAGATAGAGTAGTTAGGGGAAGTTAGACAAAAAAAAAGGATAAAATTTTAGCTCTTTAATTAATATTATATAAGTATAGAGAAAAGATATGGATTAAGCTTAAACTAAATCACTTTGAAGATTATAAAGTGTCCAAAGCATAAAAAAGTAAACTGAAAATATAAGTATGGTGAATCCTATACACTACTAATGTGATAGCATAAATGTTATTATTCTTTTACTAGCAAACTTATACATGCATTGTTAAGGGTCAAAAGTAAAACTATATATATATATATATATATATATATATTTCCAAACATCCTTTTTCCTCCGCAAAACACATATCAAACGACGGATGGTGCGAAAAAAAAACTATAATACTAGGAGTCAAGTCAGAGGGGGATCCACATTAAACCGTTTTTTTCTCCTGCAAAACTAGATTGATGACGGGGCACAAAGATGTCATACCATTGTAGTGGCATAGAGCCAATGTAAAAGTCGATTCCACACTCTAGCAACGCGAGTAAGGCCCCTGATCCCAAGTGCTCCGGCTCCTAGACTGTTCTCTACTATAGCTAGAACAGTGGGAGCCAAAAAAACCTAGCTCCACCGGCTCTGCGAGAAAACGAGAGATGAGAGATAGGAAAAAAGCTCATATGAACTGTCGCTGCGCTGTAAAATACCGCTATAGTAGCTAACACCCTGCTGTAATAAAATGCCGCTTCACGGCAGTAGTACCCCGCTAGATATGTAGAGCCTACGGCTATGCCATTTAGGCCACCATTGTGAGACCTTATTTCTATATATCAAGAAAAGTTTGGTATTTTATCATATATCTGTGTGCCATTTTTGTTATCTTGTGCGTACTCTGGCGCAAGTACAGATGCACCTAGGATTCTCAAAATGAGGGCCGACATGAACAATGCGTAAACAGTACACAAACATTGCGCGTGTCAAACGGTGGGAGCTTTACCAAAGAAGGCCTAAACGGGTGATATGGTAGTGCACGGTCAGGAGGAGACATAGTAGGTTGCATGGAGAAACCGGCTCCTCATGGGGACGAGAACGATGGGCCAGGTGGTGGATGGCTTGCAACAGCGATCCTGCAATTATTCCTTTTCTCCTAAAATATAGTATATTTTGGTTTATCCTAAGTCAAATAAATAATAACATTTTAACACCATAAAAGCTCTGTTAATTAGAAACATTATAAAATCTATTTTATAACTTATCTTTTCTGATGTGGTATGAGTTAATATGTTTCTCTATATCTATGGTTCCGTTCGCTTCGCTGAAAAAAAACCAAAGCCGAAATACTGTTCTGGCTGATTTGTTGTGAGAGAAAAACGTTGTTCCGGCTGAAAAAACAAGTTGAAAAAGACGGATTATAAGATAAATGAACAAGACATATACGCCATGTTCGTTTGGTCTTGTTTGGCTGATAAGTCATGACTAAAAATACTGTTGACTAATTTAGTGTAGGAGAAAAATACTATTCGTTGACTTAAAAAAATATGACTTATAAATCAAACCAGCCTAAACGATTGTGGCGATATTTGAGAACAGAGGTGTAGCGAACAGAGTAGCAGCAAACATGAGGAACAGGTCGGGAAGGAGGCGGCATTGTGGGCTGAGATGGACGTTTGTAGAAGCGATAGAACGAGAAATATTCTTTACTTTAATATTATGTAAAAATAAAGATAAAGATAAAGATAAAGATAAAGAAATAGGTTTCGTCAAACTAAAAATGATTAGTTTAGGACAAAATCTAGAAATCGCTGAACCGATGATATCCGATTCCAAATTTAGTTCAGCGTCTGATTTCGAAATTAGTTTAATATTAACCGTCTATTTCTGAATTCATGCTATTTATGCACACCAAATCTAATCTAGTCTTGACGGCCTTATTCTCACATTTGTACATTTTAAAAGGAAATGACGGTCTTATTTTGAAGTATTTAATTTTAATATTAACAAAAATAAAAGTAAAGTAGTTACTCTCGACGGTCTGTTTCAGAAATTTATGTTAGTTATGCAGACTAAGATTAATTTAATCTTGACGGTCTTATTCTAAAATCTGTACAGTTTAGATTAAATTTATGTTAGTCAAGAACATTAAAATTAATTTGATTTTGACGGTCATATTCTGAAATCTGTGCAATTTATATTAAATTTATGTTAGTCGTGAACACTAAAATTAATTTGATCCTGACTTCTTATTCTGAAATCTGTACAATTTTTATAAAGTAAAAGTAAATGAGAGGAAAAAACAAGATTTTAATAAGTAAAAGAAAATAAATGAGAAAAAAACAGATTAAGGGGCGTTGCGAGAATCGAACTCGCGACCTCTCGCACCCAAAGCGAGAATCATACCACTAGACCAAACGCCCTGCTTGAGATTATTTTATATTAGTAAGTACTCCTATTAATTAATACGCCCATTTCTCCTTAGTCCTAGAGGAATACGTACTTTGGAGTTTTGGTAGCGGATTTCTTTAACCTTCGTCGCTAGTACCTTTCCTTCCCTTTGCCTCCCATGGCCATCGGCACCGAGACTATCGCCGCCGCTACCGCTACCCTCGGCACCAGGCGGCCGCGTCATTCCCGCACTGCCGCCTCCTTCCGCTTCCGTCCCACACCGCAGCTATCAGTCGCCGTCGCCGCCTCCGCGTCCGTCCGCTGCAAGGCCAAGGCTCACGAGGAGGAGGGTGACAGCAAGGCCTCCGCCGCCATCGACGACCAACTCGGTAACTATCTCTCTGGACCCCGGATCCCGTGCTCCTCCTTGCTGCAGCAACAGCTAACGGCTCAAGACCTATGAATCCCCTTGGTCAGATTTTCATTTTCCTACCAAACCGATCTGATCCTTTCAACTCTAATTGAATCGAATTGGATCATTGGACCGCCGCCGCGGCTACTTGGAGTGTAAGATCATTAACGAGGGGAAACGATTTTCAGTTCACGCCTTTCCCTACTGGCTACTGCAGATTGCTGTGCTTAGTTTATCAATCACTATCAGCTACTAGTACCTATTACTATTTCAGCGGTAATCGTTGCGTGATAAGGACTACTACTACATTAGCAGCTGCCTGCTTATGAATTGAATTACTTACTCTACAATGCTGCTTTTCCCTACTCTATTCATAAACTAGACTAACTGTGTTTATTCTTCCTTTTCCTCTATTGAGTGAGTGTGTGTTCTAGAGGTACATTACATTTTAACATGCAGCAGCAGCAGGGTCCTTTTCCTTTAATTTGCTGCTCTTCCCATTCATTATAAAAATAATAAAAGTATTGTTCTGCGGCTTAAGCAATACATCAGGTGCGTTCCTGCAGAGTCTTGACATCTATGGTTGCATTTCATGACATTCGCGGTCGCGGTGTCTCTTGCCATTTCCTGAGCATTCAGTATATATAGTGCAGCATTAGCACACCTTTCAGGTAGCCCATCACATGGTAAACAAACCTTGTTAGAGAGGTTCTCACGAATATCATGTGATTGCGTCCTTGTCTTGGTTGTTTCGGTGATGTCCAGATGGGGGGATGGCTTCCTGTGCCCTTGTGGTGTATGAATCCGCATGTGTTCCCACAACCTGCTTCTCTTATGGTGCCTTTATTTGTCACGCCCACTACGAATTCAGTTTGCATTCAACGCAAATCGTTTGGCTGCTGTGATGACTGAGACTTGACATGGCTAACCATTCTTCCTTTTTACAGTGCTGGATGTAGCAGAGTCGACCTGGGATGACCTCGTCCTTCGCTGCGAGTCTCCAGTGCTCGTCGAGTTCTGGGCACCATGGTGCGGCCCTTGCCGTATGATGCACCCTATCATCGCAGACGTGGCGAAAGCATATACCGGCAGGCTGCGGTGCCTCAAGCTCAACACTGACAAGAACCAGGAAGTGGCTACAAGGTACGGCATCAGAAGCATCCCCACCATCTTGATTTTCAAGAACGGGGAGAGGAAGGAGACGGTGATCGGGGCTGTCACCGACACCACGCTGGCAACAACGGTCGAGAGGTTCTTGTAGCCCACCCACAGGCAATTTGCTCGCCATCTACTGAGACAAGGAGTGGAGCATGTCACACGACTCACGAATGCAGCCTGAATCAAAAGTTGGAAACGTGAACATAGACTGAGATTGCATACAGGACTTGTCTAAGTTTTTTTTAAAAGAATTTGCTAATAATTGCTGTCGTTGTTACTAATACCACCTGTTGCAAACATGAAAAGAGAAAAACCAAAACATCTTGCAATGCATGGGACAGATGTTGCATTATTTCCCTTTGTGAAAAGATGTTTGCCATATTTGTCATCATCATTTTTTTTTGAGAAGTCTTGCCATCTCACTTCAGGTTCTACCGTTCTAATGTACCCGCTTTTTAACTGGAAACCAACCATGTCACATCATGCACGCATCTTTCAGCTCAAAATTGAAGGCACATTTTATTCATTTGTATTATGTATTCGATTCAACCACACATTCCATACAAAAAGTCATATTGCATTGTATCGTAGGACTAAGGGCCTGTTTGGTTCCTTCCCTGCCTCCTAAAATTCATGTCACATCGAATGTTTAGACACATGCATGGAGTATTAAATATAGATTAATTACGAAACTAATTACACAACTTGCGACTAATTTACGAGACAAATCTTTTAAGCCTAATTAATCCATGATTTGATAATGTGTTGCTACAGTAAACATATGTTAATGATAGATTAATTAGGCTTAAAAATTCATCTCGAAAATTATCCTCCATCTATATAATTGATTTTATAATTAATTTATATTTAATGTTCCTTATCAACCTCTAAACATTTGATGTGATATAAATTTTAGAAACGACTAGAGAACCAAACACCCCCCTAACTAAACTGAGCTTACGTTTCTCTCCTCGCTTGAGTTGCTACAAGCAAAAGAGAGAGGAAACTACTGTCCTGTAAATCACATCCTAGCTGCTTATATTGATTCATCCGGCAATCATGATTCCTGATAGGTAGCTCATATAGGCCCGCAGCTGCTCCGCCAAAGCAAACAACTGTCTATAACCATCGGCCATGGTAGTTGAGCTCTGATATGCACGATGACAGCGCCTCCTTCACCATCTTGTTGTCTGCTTCCACATATAGCACATCTTCGAACAAGCTCTTCGCCTGCTCCAGAAGCCTCACCTTATCCCTGCTGTTCAGAGGCCGCAGATAGGACCGCTGCTGCAGTGCAGTGCCCCATCTGTAGAGAGCTGCAGTGCCATAACAGTTCCGCATCAGCAAATATATCCAACCAAAACCACCAAACATGGCTAACAACAGAGCATTGTTGTCACATAACCTTCTGGAGCATAAGTGTTGCTTCTCGACAACATGGCATCGAACTTATCAATTGCAGCCAGATACACCCGGTCAGCGTCGACTGCTGCTTCCTGCATCAATGTCTCAAGTAAATGCAATCAGCATGGAGACATTGCAAGTAGCCGTCACAAATAGCAAGGCATAGAGTAACATTGGATTTTCTAGCAAATTATCACTGTTTCTCGAACAAAATTTTGCCTAAGTGCATATTTGTCGGTGTTTTCGGACCACCGACGAGTAAATTTGTATTTGCGCGTCTGACCCGGATGGTGTGCTCGGAGAACACAAGGGTTTACACTGGTTCGGACGGAACGTCCCTACGTCCAGTTCGCTGCTTCTCGTGTTACCGGCACTTGGTTTGCAGTATGGGTTACAAACAGGCGAGAGAGGAAGAGGATCTCAAGTCTCTGGTGGAAGGAGTGAACGGGTGCTGAGAGCTCGATTGCCGCTCAGCCGTGTACTTGTGTCGTGCTCTTGTGTTTCGATCTCGTCTTTTTTCCCCGCCCCCTCGTTGGGGCGCCATACTTCCCCTTTTATAGACGAAGGGAAAGCGCGGGTTACAGAGGAGGAAAAGTAAAAGAACGAAAGAGAGAAGAAGGCTTCCAGGGTTGTCGGGTCCTTCTTCTCCTTCATGCGGGTCCCACTGATCCTATAGATGTCAACAGGGACGGCTCCATGTCGCGGCCCTGTTCGTCACTGGCGCCATGCGCAAGCGTCATCTGCCGGTCATGGCGTTCCACTCCGTCCCGGCGGACGTCGTGGTGAACTGACGCGTCTGTCAGTGTCCGTACGAGGATTAGGCTGAACAGCACCGGCACGTCATGGCCACATGTTACATCGAGGCGTGCCAGCCTCTTCCCTGGCGTCAGAGTTTTGACCCAGGCCCATACGCTTGGACCTGGAGTGGTTGGCGGCGGTATGGGTCCACGTCAGATGAGACGAAAATCGTGCCCTCGAGGTCAAGTGAGACGGAGCCCGCGTCCTTGGGGTCGGGCGAGGCGGAGCCCGCACCTAAGGGGTCGGGCGAGGCGGAACCCGCACCCAAGGGGTCGGGCGAGAGGAGCCCGTGGCCTTGAGGTCGGGCGAGACGGAGCCTGCGGCCTTGAGGTCTGGCGAGACGGAGCCCGCGACCTTGGGGTCGAGCGAGAAGGAGCCCGCGGCCAAGGGGTCGGGCGAGAAGGAGTCCGCGGCCTTGAGGTCGGGCAAGACGGAGCCTGCAGCCTTAGTGTCGGGCGAGACCTCTTAATACGTCTCGAGCCATCCGGGGAAGTCAATGTGAGCGCTAACTTCCTTGCTTTGGGTATCCCTAATATCGATGTCCAACAGTAGCCCCCGAGCATGCAGAGGAGTAGGATACTCCTTTGAAGGCTTTTCCGGACGGGAGAACTCTAATGGCTTTGGCCTTCTTTTTGTAGCCCGCGGCGTGTCCTGGTAGGATAGCGATTCCCTTTTGTTATGATCGGTCTTCTTGGGGGCATGTAACTGTAGGATTCCGGAGGTCGGAAAGATTGTTCTCCGGTCCCCTAGGATCCGATCGGTCCGCCGTCGTACTGCGACCGCGCGTTCGGTCTCCTTGCGAGTCCAACTTCCCTCGAGCCCCCACGCATAGCAGGGGTCCGGTCAAGGGTCGACTCGTCTTTGTGATCGTCATCCCTCAAGCGTTTTTTTCGATAAAACAGAGGGGTTGAGCAGTGCTACGTTTTTCCTTGATGGACAAAACATGGTGTTCGATGAGCTGTTAATGGGCTAGTCCGAGTGGGGCCCCGGCTCCCCGTTCGCGGGGGTCCGGCATGGGTCAGCTGGTGACCGACTCTAGACTCTTGGCGGCCAATCCCTATAGTTCTTGGGTCCATTCGGCTGATCCCCAAGGGCTCGTTGCCTTTCTTCGAGGAAAAACCGTGGACTGGAAACCGACCAAGACTCAAACATGGGCCAGGATGCCCACGGCGCTCGTGCACCCGGGTACTGGGCGTTAGTGGGCCCATCCCTTTCCACCCCTCTCTCTAAGGATGCCCCGAAGTGGCTCTGAACTCGTTGGCAGGCCAGCCTTCGAACTCCTGGTTTTGAATGGGCCGTAGGAGCGTTTTCAGCTCTGTATGCCTCCTTACCTGCGATGGTTCTTGGCCCATCGACCAATAGAACCATCATCCGGTGTGTCCTTTGAGGGTGCGGCCAGAGATAGCGTGCGCATAATGTTCGTAGGGAGGTGATGTGACGTGGCGCAACGGGCGCGTGAACCTAGGGGGACCGTTCGCCTTCTTGCCCCGCTCCGTCCTATAAATAGCGGCCTCCCCCTTCACGTTTCTACACACCAAAACCACAACCTTGCCTTCTCCGTTTCCCCACCGCTGCCATTCGGATCTGTCGTGCTTGCTAATCCGCCGTCGGAGCCCTAGATCTGTAGCTTCCGTTTCTCCGCCACCGCCTTTGCTTTTTCGTAGCCGCCTCCATCCTCCATGGATTCGTGGTACCGCTTTGATTAACCCTGGGCAAAAATAACTGAGAACCGAGAACCGAACCGAAATAACCGGAACCGAAACCGAATTAACCGAAACTGAATATTTCGGTTCCTAGTTCGGTTCCTAGTTTTAAGTAACCAAAATAAGTCAGGTTAATTCAGTTCTTGGGCTCGGTTAACCGAAAGAACCGAAGTAACCGATGAGGCCCAGTAATCAGAAAGAAAAGCCTAGCCCAATAGACCTTGGTATATATATAACCTCTCCAAACCCTAATCAACTTTACTCCACAGGTCAGTCTTCCCTCAGTCCCTTCCGGCCGCCACCAGAGGCCCACCAGCTCCCTCCCAATCTACCGCACAACCCTTCTCCTTCCCTACTCCTAGCTCTATCCGGCTATCCCTGCTCCTTCTGCTCCGTGCCCGCAGCGACAGCGCAACGATGCCCCACTACGCTGCTCTGCTCCTTCGCTCCCATCACGAGCTTGTGACGAATCGAGCCGAGGAGCAAGGGGCAGATCGATGGGGAGGCTGAGGAACTGAACCGCTGCCACTCGCTGCCGGCAGGGGGCCTGGACTGGTGGCCGAGGCACTGCCACTCGCTGCTTGTGCAGGTCGTGGGGCCCTCTAGCTTTGCCTGTATGGAGCCCTCCACCGCCGCCTGTGCCTGCCTTCTCCTGTTGGATTGGAGCCCTCCATCGTAGCCTGCTCCTGCCTGGAGTCCTCTGCTGCCTCTGCTACCGGCGAGGGCTGAGGAGTGCCGGATCTGGAGAAGGGGCGACTGCTGCCGTGTTTTTTCACGATTTTTTTCTTCTATTTCGCTGTTGTAATGGATGGCTCGGTTAGATTGGTTCTAACCGACACCGAACCAATCTAACCGAATCCGAAATTCCTTGGTTTCTAGTTTTCTTACTAACCGATCAATTACCAATTTTCTACTAACCGAATTTTATAAAGAACCGAGGAACCGAACCGATCGGTTTCGGTTAACCGAATGCCCAGGTTGAGCTTTGATGTTACCCATGCGCGCATGGAGGGCCTTGTCAAGCAGGGTTTTCTCCGTGGAAGGACCGATGCGGTGGAGTGGCTTGTGCTCGGCCGTGAGGATGCGTCGGCGCCACCCGACGGCTACGTCGTCTCCTTCGCGCCCTTCCACGAGCGCGGATTCACGGTTCCTCACCACCCGTTTTTTCAGGGTCTGGTGCACCACTATCAGATCGAGCTACAACACTTGAACCCTAACGGGATCTAGCACATCGCGGCCTTCATCGCGATGTGCGAGGGGTACTTGGGGATCGAGCCCTACTTCAAGCTGTGGAGATATTTCTTCTCCATCTCCTTGATTAAGAAGAAGGAGAGAGGCTGGGAGACCCCAGTGCCAATGGGATGCACGGGCTAATCCTCTTATTAGTATTAAAGTGGAGATGACATTATCACAATCCTACTGTGCTTTGGCGAACAACTTCTTCCCAATGCATAGGAATCGTATCTCCTTAGGTTCTTTGCTTTCATTTGATTTTGATGAAAGAAAAGAAATCAATGGCCTTTGCCGAGGAACTACAGCATATGAACAGCTAGGGCATCCACCTCTAGGGGCAGCAGGTGGCCGAGTACATGCCCTGCTAGCTCTTCAGATCCAACAAGGGGTGGCACTCGCATTGGTTCTACCTGACGGACGACCCTACCGCTCCCTTGCCGGTCTTCTCCGGGCGCCTGGTCGAAGAGGTACCGCCGTCATGGCTGTGGGGGCCACCCGTCATGGAGAAGAAGAGGATGCGTGACCTCCTCGAGGCCATCGCGTTCCTAAAGACCCACGACATCCGCAGGACTGGCGTCATCGGGGGGTATCACGCGTGGAGGGTGGCGCCGCTGATGTCGTGCATCCTCCCGCTGTATAGGATGACGCCTGGCGCATAGCTCGTCGGGATGATGCTCACCCAAGGGCTGCTCCATGACAGCAAGGTCATGCAGTGCATCAAGGAGGACATGGGGGAGGGCGACATCATCTTCCCAATCCTGGGGCATCCCATGATGTGGCTAGACACAGGCTTCATCAAGTTGTCAGCGGGGTTAGTCTTCTGGGACTCTGTCGTGCCGTTGCCAAAGCACGCGGTCGTGAGAGCAGCAAACCGTGCCACGGATGAACAAAGGAAGAAGAAGGACAATGAGGAGAGGAAATGGCGATCGAAGCAGCGAGCAAAGCTACAGCGAGGGAAGCAGCATCAAGGTTCGTCGGAAGAAGAGGGGGAAGAAGAAGAAGGGGAGGAGGAGGAGGATGATGGCTCCATGTCGCCCATCCCGTGGGACGATCTAGCCGCCGAGGACAAGGACCCGCCTTCACCACCGGCGGGGCCCTTCCTACAGCATGCCATGGGGCAGGAGGGGGAGGACGCATCCCCAGAGCTGGCAGAATCAAAACGCCCCGCCCCGTCCGGTCCTTCGACGGCGACCTCAGAACTGGTGGAATTAGGCTGCCTCGCCTCGTTTGGGCCTTCTACGACGGCCCTAGAGCCAACAGAAATAGGTCACCCGCTCCGTCTGAGCCCTCGGCGGCGCCTCCAGTGTCAGTCGTTCTGATTCGTCCGAGCCCTCCAAGATGAGGGAGGGCTCAAAGCGGCAACGTGACAACGAGGAGCAGATGGGGTCAAGCAAGCCGGCCCCAAAATGTCCTCGCATGATGGCGTCAGGGTGAGTCAAGAGTGTTTTTGTCCTTTTGTCTTAATGAATTTTTGCCGCGAACTGACCGTCATGTCCCTTGCAGCGTCGGAGGACGTGGGACTCTTCTACGGCTCGCTCCGAAAAAGATCCTCCTCCAACAAACGCGCCAGGATCCGGCTTACGCCACGCCAGTGGTGAGCATGAGTGATGTTGGGGCGGCCATGGCGTCGACCGGGGAGGCACAGCCAATGGCTACATCCATGGGAGAGTAAGCAGAGGAGGGCGCATCTAGGGCGCCCGTGGCGAGCGCGGTGCGGCCTAGTCGTGTCCTCGACGTCATCCGCGTAGGTGGCCATGTCCGCAGCAGGACAGATGGAAGGGGGCGCACCTGAGGCATCCTTTGTGGATGTGGTAATAGGGCAGGTGTGGCAGAACCTCCTAAATTATAGGGTCCACATGTACTTGTCACTGTCCAACAATCTTTGACATCCATGCACATGTTCCTAATAACTTAAGAAGACTGTCGGGTGTCCTCGGGGAACCCCGAATCATCAACGATTTTCGAGCAGGATCACGTGGTTTGTTTCGCCGCTACCGGGCTCCTATCACCGGCGTTGTGTCGCCGAGCCACCATATCTGCCATGGGCGGTGCCGTGCTCATTTTGTGCCGCAATCGATACAACTAAGGACATCAGTAGGTGCGCATAGTCGTGGGGAGCATGTTGGTGCTTTCGCCATCGTTGGTGATCTCGCAGTCGTCGAGATTTCGCCGGTCAAAGCTGCCGCCGCCGTGGTCAGCGCGGCAGGAAGGAGATGACATGTGGGGTCGGGCTGTCAGTGACTCAGCGGTTTGAAAATGAAATTTTCCTTTTTTAGAATTGAATGAATAGTGCTGTCATTTGTTATTTTTGTATAGATTTATTTAGAGCTCCAAAAATTATGAAATGTTTTGTGTGACCTCTCTATGATGTATATTATTTAGGAAAAATATGAAATGTTGTTTTTCAGTACTTTTTGAATGTGATAAAAATTGCTCAATTAATTAATAAATGGGTTTTCATAATTTTTCTAGGCTTATTTATTTGTCCAAAAATTATGACAATTGTTTTGCCACTTAGTTATCATGTGAGGAACATTTAAAAAAAATTTGAGCTCAATTGGAACAAGTGGATTTATTTCATAATTTTTAATTAAATAATTAATTCATAAAAGCAAATAGTAACCTTTAATGATTTAGGTTTTGATTGAATTTTGGATTGAGTGATGACCTTGGGTCATTAGTTGGTAATGATCCTTGGCAATGGAATTAAGTGTTACGAAAAAGGTTTAGTTAGTTTGACTTGTAACTGTACCGCGAAGGAAAGTTGTATTCAAGTTGTTATTTTGTATCCATCAGCAAGCATCATGTTTTGTATCTCGCATCATGTTAAACATTGCATTGTTACTACGTGTAGTGAACGAAGGTGAGCACGTGGTAGTTAATCAAGTTGTGGAAGAAGTTACTCCGCCTGTTGAGGTCGGATTTGATAATTGTGGAACGACTCCGGATCCTAACTTTTCTGTCAACGAAGGCAAGCCCCGGATGCATTTAAACCTACCTTGTGTTTTACAAATTGATTTCACTTTTGCTTTTCTTTACTGCATTAAGTAATTAAGAGTTAAGTGAAAACCTAATTGGTGCATTACCAACCTTGTTTTTCTATATCTACCTTGTTACCAGTTTAAATTCGTATATGCCTAGTTATGCTTAGCTGTGCTTAGAACAATGAGAGTCGGGTGATTACCTGTCACCTACAAGTTTTAAATGGATCCTTGGTTACTTATGTTATCATGTGATATAGACATGCGGAGTAATAAATCTAGACCAGGCGGACTCGGTGTGTGTGAGCCACAAGGCATGGAGGTCTTGTGAGCGGGTTCTTTCCGCCTGTGTCGATTATGGTCCGTCCGTTGTTGAACTGCGTGAGATGAGACTTTGTAGTACTAACCACATACTCCGGTAAGCCTTAACTTGGTGATTCTATTACGAGAATGGCTACTCATGCACTGGGAGTGGAGAGATGGCGGGAATAGCATGTACCCACGTGGCAATGGGCTGGATTGGTGGAGTACTGTATTCTCGGGTGGCGCGAACCCATTCTTGCTTTAGAGGACCTGAGGGTAGGTTGGTATATGTAGGTCGAAACCTGCATATGTTGTGTGGTCTGGAATTCCCAGCTAGGTTATAATCGGTTCAAATCGTCATTGCTCCTCGGTTATGGAGACTCAACTCTTTGTTCATCATCGTAGTTTAATAACTGAAACTTGAGGATGGTTTGTGAAGGTGTTGTATATGAAGTTTTATGATCTCAATACGGGTCATGTCAGCTTTGTATATGATCTTTATGAAGTTTTACATGTTGATATAAAGAATTTCGTTAAAGAGCTTTTACGCAAAAGAACTTTGATTATTGCTAAAGCCATACCTTGAATCCCTAAGCCTGCATTCCTGAGTCTTGTAAATTTTTATTTCGGTTAAGTCTTGTTGAGTACTTTTGTACTCAGGGTTCGTTGACCCTTGTTGCAGGTGAGCCTCATGAGCAGGTCTGTTTTGGGCCATGCTGCATGACTATTGTTCAATGCGATGACGATAAGTAAATGTGTGGCCCTTGGGCAGGGCAATATCTTTGCGTGTTTGTATTATGTTATAATGCAACTCCACTACTTCGTTTTGTAACAATTATCGAACTTAGTTGTATGGTTTGAAACAAATGGTTTATAAACTATGTTATTGTAAGACTTCTGCTATATTTTTACTCTGGTGTATCTATTTGAATAAACTATTGTAATACTGCAATGACTCTGTAATGTGATCCTGCTCGGAAATCGTGGATGATTCGGGGTTCCCCGAGGACACCCGACATTCTTCTTAAGTTACCAGGAACATGTGCATGGATGTCAAAGGTCGTTGGACAGTGACAGGTGCATGTGGACCCTATAATTTAGGAGGTTCTGCCACAGTAGGCCTCCATGTCCGCGTCACCCGCCCCCTCTATCGCTAGAGGAACTACTCTAGAGGAGCCACCGCCGCAAGAGAGGTTGGTGCCGCTTGAGGTCAGTGCGGGGACGTCCTGGTCTCTGGTCCGGGTGGTTGCCCTCGATGAAGCAGCAGAGGAGAGGGAATGGGGGAGCGTCCACACGAAGGTTGGGGACATGGTTCACGCCACCATGCTGAGCTAGATGCATGACATTATCGCTCCAGTTGGCCAGGTATGATACGACCGTGCTTTCGACCCCCATGTTCTCTTTCCGCGTCTCCAAGTCTTGTCTTCTTCATAGATCCTTATGGCCCACAGCTAGGAGAAGTCTCAGTTCCTTGCTAAGGAGATGCAACGGAGTGAGGGGCTGGTCGCACAGCTCACTGCCGCCCATCACGAGGTGGCTGAGCTTGCCCCTGCCGCTCGAGAGGTGGCCGACCTCCGAGTTAGGGAGAAGGATGCTCGCGACAATGTCTGGGAGGCCGAGGAGAAGCTCGAGGCCCTGATCGAGAGGGCATGCATGGACGTCGTGGAGGCCGAGCGGCTACAGAAGGAGCAGGATGATTTGCTCCGGGCTGTAGAGGAGCTCCACACGGGGATTGACCTGGCTCGCCAGGAGCGCACTGATGCTCAGCAACGGATCGACCACCTCAAGGATGAGCGTCAGAGGAAGAGGGACCTGAAGGTTGTACCTGAGGGCGTGTCTGCCAGGCTCACTATAGAGGTCGGTCAGTGCCAAGAAGAGGTCCAGCACCAGAAGGCTGAGGTGACCCGGCAGGGCGATGAGGTGCGCAAGCTTCGAGCGAACGTGCACGGTAAGTCTCTGGTTTCCCTTGCTGGCTTTCTCCCTAGAATCTATGGTAAGCCTTTTGACATGGTCGGTACATGACTTGGGTAGGTCTCGATGACAAGCTCGGGGTGGAGGTGGTGAAGAGCCGTGGCCTAGAGAAGGGGTTCAGTGAGGTGAAGGACACCCTCTAGAAGGAGAGTGACGAATATGATAACCTGCGCGTCGCCATCTAGCTGGTCTATGATGAGCTCGAGCTAGCCCTAGAGCAGGAGACAAGCTCGCTCGCGGTTCATGCCACCCAGATCATGAACCAGGCATGTGATTTGGCAAGGGGTGCGCTTCACTTTGGCATTCAGTGATCATTCACGATCACCCGTTCTCATTACGAGAACATTGATCTGGCGATGATGAGCCAAGGCTACACGCCCATCTATACCGATACCGAGCTGGACGACATCGAGAAGGAGGTGGCCCCCTAGCGCATGACCTTTCTGCCAAGATAGAAGATGAAATCATCCCCCGAGGGGTTAGTTTAGTCAAATAGGTCAGGCAGTGCATTTGTAATAAGCGAACAAGTTCCAACCCTCCTATTTCGTTTAAACAAGCTTGTTATTTTGTTTTGGTTGAACAATTTTGTTCTTTCTCCCTTTTTATGTGTAAAAAGAGTTAATGCGTTCCGACCCTTCCTGTTGTTAAGACCGTAAAACTCGAGGTGTGGGCGAGAAACTCTGATCACGCTGGTAAGCAAGAGTGCCGTAGCCGCTGGGGCGTAGGTTTCTTGCAGTCCGACCAGTTTTACTCAGCGTTTGTTTCCGCAAACCTTGCCTCTATGTTTTTAACGTGAGAAAGGGTCAGGCACAGTGACTATTTCAAAAAGGATATATATATACCCTTATCAGCCCCCGAGTGAGGCCCGACCCCTTGCTATTGCCAGGGTCAGGTTTCACTAAAGATCAAGGAGACGATAGCAAAACTGGTAAGAGGAAGCATTTTTTGTTTCAGAAATATTATTCTTAGTTTTTGTACGTACCCCTCCCTACGATCCGAGCCATCGTCTTGCGACCATGCATTCAATCTCTTTGCGAGTCCAACTTCCCTGGAGCCCCCGCACGTTGCAGGGGTCCGGTCGAGGGGTCAGCTCGTCTTTGTGATCGTCATCCCTCAAATGTTTTTTATAAAATGGAGGGGCTGAGCCATGCCATGTTTTTCCTCGATGGATGACACATGGTGCTCGGTGAGCTATTAACGGGCTAGTCCGAGTTGGGCCCGGCTTCCCATTTGCGGGGGTTCGGCATGGGTGAGCTGGTGACTGACTCCAGATTCTCAGTGGCCAATCCATATAGTTCTCAAGTCCGTTCGACCGGTCCCAAGGGCTCGTTGCCTTTCTTGAAGGAAAAGCCATGGACAAGGAACCAACCAAGACTCGAATGTGGGACAAGATGCCCGCGATGATGCTCGTGCGCCAGGGTACTGGCCGCTAGTGGGCCCATCCCTTTCCACCCCTCACTCTAAGGGTGCCCCGGAGCAGCTGTGAACCCATCGAAGGGCCAACCTTCGAACTCCTGGGCCTGAATGGGCCGTAGGAGCGTTTTTAGCTCCATATCCCACCTTACCTATGACGGTTCTCGCGCCTGTCCATACCGGCGCCGAGTTGGATGACATCAAGAAGGAGATGGCCCCTCTAGCATATGACTTTCCTGCCGAGATAGAGGATGAGATCATCCTCCCAAGAAATTAGATAGGTAGATAAGCCAGGCGACGAACTTGTAATAAGTGGACAAGCTCTTCAATTTCGTTATGGCCAAACAGATTTTTAGCCCTTCTCCCCTTTTTGTATAAAAAGGTTAATGCATTTTGACCCTTTCCGTCATTAAGGCTGTAAAGCTCGGGGTGCGGGTGAAAAAACTCTAATCATGCTGGTGAGCAAAAATGCCGTAGCCGCTGGGGCATAGGTTTCTTGCAGTCCGACCAGTTTTACTCCGCATTCATTTCCGCAACCCTTGCTGCTAGATCTTAACATGAGAAAGGGTTGGGCGCAGAGACTGTCTATCGGATAGATATACTCTTTAATGCATTCTGACTCTTTCCGTAGTTAAGGCTAAAAAGCTCGAGGTGCGGGCAAAAAACTCTGATTATGCTGGTGAGCAAAAACGCCGTAGCCGCTGGGGCGTAGGTTTCTTGCGGTCCAACCAGTTTTACTCAACGTTTGTTTTTGCAATCCTTGCATCTAGATCTTAACGTGAGAAAGGGTCGGGCATAGAGAATGTCTACTAGATAGATATGCTCTTATCAGCCCCTGAGTGAGGCCCGACCCCTTGCCGTTGTTGGGGTCGGGTGTCACTAAAGATCGAGGAGTCGATAGCAAAACCGATAAGAGAAAGCGTGCGTAGATTTAAAGGTAAAAGTGACGTAACTATTCGTTGTTCCGGGTATTGATGAAGACTTCTCCATCGATGGTCCTGAGCCCCTTGTCGTTGTTGGGGTCGGGTGTCACTTAAGATCGAGGAGTCGATAGCAAAACTAATAAGACAAAGCATGCATAGATTTAAGGGTAAAAGCGACGTAGTTGTTCGATGTTCCCGGCATGGACGAAGACTTCGCCATCGATTGTCTTGAGCTTATAGGTGCCTAGTCAAAGCACCTCTGTGATGACATATGGTCTCTCCCACGGCGGAGAGAGCTTGTGGCGGTTCTTGTTGCTCTGGACGAGGTGGAGCACTAGGTCCCCGATGTTGAAGGCCCGACCCCGCACTCGATGGTTGTGGTACGACGCAACGCTTGCTGGTACTTGGCCGAGCGGCATCGCGCGCTTCATTTAGCTGGTCCATTGTGGCAGAACTGCCTGAAATAGCACGCTTCCGGAGGCGCTCGTCTTCCACCAGACGCTAAGCACCCCAAAAGCTAGCTACATCGAACGGTTCCATCGAGCACACCCCAAGGGAGAACTCGAACAATCCACGTTTTTCATCCAAGATCCAATAATGAGTATGAGTTTACAATAATTAGTCCATTTCATACAACAAGAGTTCTCAAAAATACATTATTACGATACCAAGTTCAGACTACGGAATTTAAAAAGCGGAATTGAAATAAACATCTAATGATAAGATATAAGGACCCGTCTGTGCCCACCAGAAGAATCATGCACACAACATCCATTCCTCAAGCTGCACCTACAACAGGGGTAAATAAACCCTTAGTACATAATGTACTCGCAAGACTTACTCGATTAGTGAGAATAATTTCCCGACTCCAAAGGATATGATAAGCTTTATGGTTTGCTGGGTTTTCTTTTTGCAAAAAGCATTACTAGTAGTGAATCCTTATGTATGTTTCTTATTAGCAGTCCTGATTAGTTCATTATCTAACCATTCTATGTAAGCACCTGTTCTACTTTCAAGCAAGAGTTGAGCAATCAGATCCATTTCACCATCTGTCATCTTCTAGTTCTTAC
Organism: Miscanthus lutarioriparius; assembly: GCA_904845875.1. Classification (NCBI taxonomy): domain Eukaryota; kingdom Viridiplantae; phylum Streptophyta; class Magnoliopsida; order Poales; family Poaceae; genus Miscanthus; species Miscanthus lutarioriparius. Next base: position 2,294 of record CAJGYO010000649.1, on the reverse strand, counting down.
TACGGTGCTAGATCGTAGACAAGGCATATCATATTACACGGCGATTTATGAACCAATGTATCCTAGCTAGGTACCCCAATACACATGCCCCGCTTGTACCCCAGGCACAAGCAAGACCAACCCATCACTCTCCTATCAAGGGGTCTAGGTCCCCATCCAAACTTGGACTCCAAGCTCCCACCCTTGAGTCCCAGACTCAGTGTGCTGCTTAGACCTTCACCATCCCCGCCTCCAATCAGTCGGTCTAAAAAGAGCCGAAACCCACGACAAGAGAGCAATGAGCCTTCCCGCTTCCATAAGCAAGTATGTGCTCAGGATAATAAGTCTGTGACCTAACTAGAATCCACAGCAATAGACGGTCCTTAACCAACATGGACTGGGAAAACAGTATAACCAAGCAATGCCCCATTGACCGCGGGACACAACCTATTACACCCACCAATACCCAAACCATATCCCTACTCGGTCTCCATTTCCTTTCACCATTTTATCATGAGAGTAATAATAATCACCTATTGTGAGTAACGTCAGGTTACTCACGCTACCGATAGCCTAAGCATAGCAGCTACTCGACTTATGCTAGTAGGACTCATAGGTAGGTTTATCTATGCATGTAGTTTCAATATAGATCCTGTAACATAAATGGACATCATAGATATATATATATTTAGTGATTATAAAAAATAAGGGTTATACACCGGGGCTTGCCTTGGGCAGGCGGATTGTCAGAAAGTCAGTCAATTATAGCTCCAGAACCTCCTCCTGTATGAGGATTTTCTCCTCGTACTCGTGATCACCGGTGGTCACGATCTCCACCAACTCGTTCTCTACATGCATGCAATGATGATGCAACACTTAGTATTTATGCAACAACAACTCTTAAAATAAGAATACACATGCTAAGCTACTAAGCTAGCTCTAATGACTAAGACACTAAGCTAACTATCATCTTTACCAAGCAAAGTGTTGGGTTCAACTAATACACACCTAGCTTTACAATTGAAGGATATATCTTTATTTCTACTAATGATTTAATGTATATTTGAAATAAAGAGCATTTAACTACCCTTATGTCTGTCTAATCTAAAGCTACAAAAATTACAGTGAGCACATAATAATACCATAATGCTGCTATAAAATTTTTAGGGCTAAAGCTATCACCAATCTACCACAAAAATTCTGACAATATTTAACCTAATAATAGTAAGCACTCTCAAATGATTTAATAGCTCCTAATATCAACATGTATATATATGAACTAAATACACTAACAGATAGAGCACAATTTTAGGAACTTTAACAAAATTTATTTCACAATTTTGGATACCTACATGATTCTATATGATTTACCAAAGATCATCTCAAAAATTCCATTAGAAAACTATTTCTAATTCCTCATGAAAAAGAAAAATGTATTCTCTCGTGGCCCCACACGCGTGCCCATGTGACGCAGCGCGCGCGACGGCCCGTGGTGCGGCCTATGCGACGCCGGCCCGAGCGGAGACGGCCCACGACAGGGAAATCCCACGCGCGCGCTGGCACATTAACAAAAATGCCCCTATATTATGAACAAAACAACCCACAGTCCACGTTACTATTCCTAGAGACAACACTTATGCAAAAAGACCCTTGTACTCTCTCCTCTTTACAATGGCATGGTCCCTAGCCTCCCACGTGTGCTCCGGTGCGGCGGGCGGTGGCACTGGCGACATCGTCGGCCACCCTAGACCCTTGCTGACCTAGCTAGGGGACCCATGCTCACCTATGGGCCGACGCACGATGATGAGCGGTGGTTGCACGAACAAGGGTGAAGCAGAGCGGGCTCTTCTCGGCGGCGGGCGACCTACAACGGCGGCAACCATGTTCTGGTGAGCCACAACGCTAACAGAACGGTAGAGATAGAGAATAAGCACCATGGGCGCACCCCCAAAACCGGCCGAAGTGGTGGTTTGGTTGGCGACTACCTGAGCAGTGCTGGCCATGTGCGTGCAACGACCACAATGACAAGCCACGACGGACACGGCCGCATCAGCGGCAGCAGGGAGGCGGTAGTGCTCCCACTGGTGTGTGCATGATGGAGAGGGAGCCAAGGCGAGCTAGTGGTGTAGAGGAATTTGCACGGGTGAAGTGGTGAAGGCTGGCCACGACGCGGGCGGTGACGGTTCATAACGGCACGGTGGCGGGGAAAGCTCCAAAATTGGAGCTCGTCTGAGCTGCAATCAAAGCGAGGTGGGGGGGGGGCTGGAGAGGGGACGTGAGGGTGGAGACACGGGCATGAGGAATTGGTGAGAGGT